>NW_004624904.1:2569319-2612884 GCF_000247695.1 Heterocephalus glaber
GGGGGGCGGGGCTGCTTCTGGCCCCCACACAGCTCACCTTCTCTGCCCTAGGAGCTTGGGATGGCAGTGGGGGAGCTTCCTTCAGGGTTCTGGGACTGGCTGAGCTTCACTGCCCTAGGAGCCTGGGATGGAGGCGGGGAGCTTCCTTCCGGTTGCTGGGACGGCTGAGCTTCACTCATCCCAGCACTTCTTAACTCCCCCTTGATCTTTTCTTAACTTGTTATAGCCTAAGGCTGTCCTACTGTGACCTCCATAAAATCTGCTTTACAATTCTGTCTTTACAGGTGGCCTCTGTCAGTCTCTTGCAGCTGGGCCAGGAGACTGACAAGCTTAAAACCAGAAATCGAGAATCCATTTCTCTGCTCATGCGCTTGGTATGTATCTTGTTTAAGCTTGCCTGGGAAAAGAGAGGAAAGGCTGGAGGGAGACTTCCTTTTTTAGGGTCTTTGGGTCCCTGCCATTATCATCACCTAAAAGCATTAATAAAATTAAATTGTGCCTGACCCACTGGGTTTGTCCTCACATTCTAGTATATATTCTAGATGTCCTATAATCCCAGAGTGGAGTTTCAAGCACTCCTCTGCAAGACAGGGCCTTCTTGGCCTCTCGATGCCTGGATGCTTTTTCCTGCAATGGTCCTGAATCTGACCTCATGGGGTAGTGTTCCTTATTGAAAACTCCCTGTCTAGCATGCATTTGTTTTTAGTTGATAACTTCCAACTAGTATATTTCTTGTCTTTAAGGGTACTATGAAGAGTGTACTGGGTAGTGGAGTGTGGAACTGAAGGGGTTTGGGAGTGGGTCCACAAGAGAAGGGATTTCAGCTATTGAGGCAGAGAGGCTGGTGAGCCATGAATCAGGAAGTTTCTGCTTTGTCTTCTTCTTGTATCCCAAGCTGTGGGCTTGCCTTTCTCTGGCAGAAAGTTCTGGGAACTCTGACTCAGTTGATTTAAAAAAATATTTTTCCTCATGACCCTTTTCAACATGCTTATTCATTCTTTTGGTCTAAAAGTCTGATTCTCCAAGTTGGTTCCACACTTAGATATGGACAGGAGAGGCTCTCCTGCTCCTAGCCTGTGTTTTAGAGGCCCTCATCTGGTCTATGGGGACAGAATTTTCCCACTAGAAGCCTGTGACCCACCTGAAAGTTCAAAATGATACAGGAAAAATATCAGAAATGAAATATGAAATATTATAGCTCCCAACTTATTAGCTGTCTGATACGCAGATCTCATGTTCTCTAAAAATAGAAGAATGAATTCTAGAACAACAGAGGTTAAGAATAGGAAGATATTTATTGATAGGATAGCTCTTGAGAGGAGGGGTCCCGAGTGGGTAGCCAGGGACCCCACTTTACAGGGGAGTTTTATGGAGTGAAACCCAAGTAGGTACGAAGGGGCCACAGTCATGATTAACTAATAAGGTTATAAGTACAGTCACTTAGGTAATAGTGGTCCAGTTGGGAAACAAGTCACGAAACAAGTGTGGATGGAAAGAACAAAGACCTCTCCTAGGAAATGGTAGGTCCAGAGGTCTCTGGTCACCCACTGTGGTGGTTGATGTCTATCTAGATTTCATTAGGCCCAATGTTTGTCCTTTGAGGAAGTATGCAGGTCTGGTCATTTTGTCTTTATCTTGAGGCCCTGTCTCCAACAGAAGTGTCTCTGGCAACAGTTGTGATGTGTTTCACCTTTGTCCTGACTCTTCTGAGGGCCTAAGCCCTATCTGACTGCCTATAATATTTCTACCTAACTCAGCTGCCTATAATAACACTAAAGGTATCTGGGACCCCAGAATTCTCTAGCCCTGTGTAGGGCCTTTGGTGGAACTTCTCTTCAAGTCCATCTCCTGAGGGAGACTGTGGATATATCCATAGTGCCTAAGAAATATGAGGCTGGAGTTTAGATATAGAGGCAGGGAAGGCGATGTGTATATAAAATCCCTCACACTGGTATGAGAAATTGGGAAGAAGAGGCAAGAAACTGATCCTCTCCTTTTTTTTAACCCTGTTCTGGGACAGAACTCTGAGGAGTCTAAGGATTCCTAATTCATGCTCAGATTTCCATGAAATTACAAAGGTATATTGTGAAAGTTGAAAGAGCATAATAGTTTGTTAGTTTAATTTGCTTCTTAGACATTTGTTGTGTGGGTCTCCATTTGTACTCTTGGCCTGGGTCCCCAAATGTAGGGGCAGACTCTTTTCTGGTCCCTTCCTTAAATATTCAGGCTTTGGGGCATGGTGGTGCACATCTGTAATCGTAGCACTTGGGAGGCTTAGGCAGGAGGATTGCTGTAAGTTCAAGGCCAGCCTGAACTATATTACAAGACTCTGTCTCAAAAACAAGAATAATAAAACTTTAAAAAAAATATTCAAGTCCTAAGAGGTAACTCTGTCTCAGTTTCTCTATCTCGAAAAGGCCTGGGCTGATTACGGATTATGATGGAGAAGAGAATGGGTAGGAAGGTGTGTGTGTGTGTGTGTGTGTGTGTGTGTGTGTTGCATGTGTGTGCTGGGGGAGAGGGGCAGAAGAGGCAAATGAGGGAAGAGGGAGGGCAAAGGTTAGATGTGGACTTGGTGGACCACCATGTCTGGAGCAGCATGGTTTCTTGTGCAAAAAAGTGGATAACAATCCTTATGACAGAGTGGTTAGAATTCATGAGATAATATATGTGAGCCTAGTACACAGTACCAACAACAGAAGTAGCTCTCTCTGCTGTTCATTTTTGTTTCTGGGTGATTTGGGCATCCCTCTTTATTTCTTCTGGTGGTTTTCACCTCCATAAGGTTGGAGGTGATTCACAGTTGCCACTCATTCCCACTCCTCTGCCTTGACCTCTACTCCAACCCCTGCCCCAAAGAGTGAGAAGTGCTTGTCTCTTGGGTCCTCCCAGTAAGGCTGACAGAATGGTGGAGCAGAGCTAGGACTAGGCTCTTTTTGTGCTGGAGGTGGAGGTTGGAGGGACTAGATGCTGCAAAGCAATTTAAATGCAAATGTTTTGACAGAGAAATTGGAAATGACTGGAGGGAACAGAGCTGTATTCTGAGTTAAAAGGCTACTTATGTAGCCCTAAATTCTGACCAGCACTTCTCTCCCTGGGGTCTTTCTGTTTGCTATCAAATCTGGGGAGTGTCCACCCAGTGTTGCTAGTCTGTTCCTGGCATAGATTTCTTGGGAGAAAGCAATGCCTCTCTCATACAGCATCATGGAATCGTCAATGTCAGAGCCAGAGCAGATCCTGGTAATTAGTCCATTTCTTACAATTCATAGGTGAAGAAACTGAGAAAGAAACTCTAAAACACATGGGCAGATTTGGGAATAGAAACTAAATTTTTGGTCCTCCACCACCATAAACACCTGTCAGTTAGGAGCCCTGTTATTTTCTTTCGCTTTGTGGAGACTAGGAAGTCATGGGCCAGTGGATGCTTCTTGAAGTCATCACTCATTTCCAGGTACCTGAGGGTAGTACAGTATCTGGAGAAGAGGGTTCATCTTTTACTTGGTCTAGGTTTGGAAATCTTGTCAAGCAAGGAATTCTTTCTGCTGTCAACCTGGATCAGGGCTGCAATTTTGTCAGCAGATTTTCTTGCCTTTGGCTTGCAGGGTCTGCTCTTCTGAGGCTGCTGTGTGTACTGCACATATTGCAGGTATTTGAGAACAGCAAAATCTTACAAATTGTAAAACTTTAAAGGGAAAGAGAAAGAGAGAGAGAGAACGTGTTTAGGTATGGTAGGTTTTCTTAGTGGATTTTCAGAACTTGAAATAGCACATATATTGGGGAGGGGCCATATGTGGGGTCTACCAGCTGTATGGTATGGGACACACCTCACCAGAGCATGATTTCAGTCCCTGTAACCTATTGGATGAGGAGGATAATGAAGGAAATACACCTGATTCTCCCCCAGGGATGGAGACCCTCCAGTCTGATGTTGGGTTGTGCTGCTCTGTGGAACATCCCCCTCTGCTCACCCCCAGCCCTGCCCTCATCCTTAGTCTTATCCAGGCATCCTGATCTATCTTCCTGCTTGGCTGTGGGGGCTGCTAGGATTACCACAGCACACAGGCTTGTAATTAAACTAATTAATCATGCCTGCTCCTTTATGTAGCATCCTTACTGTTCCCCAAGCACTGTAGTAAGAGAGAGAGGAGACTAAAGCCCAGCACAAGAGGACCCATGTGGATTCCAGACCCCTCTTGCTTGGCTTGCAGTGACAATTGTTTCTCTTGCTGCAGAGCTTTGTAATTAGCACTTTTATCCATCTTTACCAGCGTCTGATCTGTGCTGCCCACTCACATAGGATTTAATATCTTGGAGAGAATGTTTCTCTCTCTCTCTCTGTCTCTCTCTCTGTCTCTCTCTCCCCCTCTTTCCCTCTCTCTCCATCTCTCCCTCTCTCCCTCCCTCCCCCTCCCTCTTTTGCCCCTAGAAAAGTTTTTTTTCCCCCTCCCTTCTGCTTCTGTGCCCTTCATATTTACTCTGATGAAGGGGATATGGATGATTCTAAGGGAACTGAGAAGGCATTGCTGCCCTCCTGGAGCCAAACCAAGTGAGAGAGGAAGGGCAAAATGATTTGGAACCCTGTTCACTTGTAACTCTAAGGCCACAGAAGGTCTGGGAATCACATGAAGAACAGTGTCACAGATGTATATCCTACCAGAGGTGCTCATCTCTTGGACCTGTCTCTTCCAGGTGGTGGAGGAGTCATCCTTCCTGACTCTGGACATGCTGGAGTCCTGTTTCCCTTATGTCCTGCTTCGAAATGCCTATCGGGAGGTATCCCGGGCCTTCCACCTGAATCGAGTGCCTGCCAATACCTACTGAAAGGCCCTTTGCATCCATCAAAAGCCGTGTCAGAGTGGAAGCTGTGGTCATTTTCTCAAGGGGTGGGAGTGGGGTGGGGTCACTAGGGAGAGGGTTAGGAGCCAGAACTGATGAACAGGTGCATAGAGAAACAATCTAGGGCTGAGAAGTCATAGAGAAAGATGCAGGGCATGCTGGAGGCATGGAGGACAGTTTATGGACAGTTGGAGGACTGGGGCCACGTGTGTGAATTTTCTTTTTTTTTTTTGTACTGGGGATCGAACTCGGGTCCTTGCGCTTACGCAGCAGGTGGCAAAACCACTGAGCTAAATCCTCGGCCCGCGTGTGTGAATTTTTATCATGAAAAAACAAGCAACATATAAGTACATTTCCTATCTTCCAGTGACTAGAGCTTGAGCTCTGACAGGCATGGGCCCCTCCGACCTTCATCACTATTCTAGGATAACGCTAGCGGGCAGAGATGATCAATCATCATATTAAACCATAATGAGCTTATAATCCTCCCACTGGAGCTGCTATTGTCTCCTGCACATTCATTAGGACGATTATCTCCTCTCTTCCTTTCCCAAATGTGTTCAGCAAACATCCGACATGCTCCTACTGCAGAGGAGTAGAAAAGGGACCTCTCTTCTCTGTGGGCCTCTTCCTTTGCCTCTATTTGCCTGCTTTTCCCACTGGGATAGGGAGGAAGCACCCTCACTGCCCCAGTTGGAGTTTCACTGTCCCTCCCGCATTGTGGATAATGAGTAAATTTTCTGCTGCTCTCACCTGCCTGCTTTTTCTCTGATACCTCCACAGCCCAGAGGAGAGGGGTAGTCCAGGTTAATCCTAGGTCATGTGACAGCCAAGTGGACCAGACTCATGTGGGTTTTCCCTCCCCTATCCATTTGGGGACATTCTGCCTCCTATTTGGAGGAACTAACTTAACCCCAAATCCTCTTTTCAGCCTAGGTACAGTTGTTGCTCGAGGCAGGGATTTCTTTTCTAGATCTTAAATTTCACAGACCTCATTAGGTTGTAGGGCCCTGAGAGTTCGTATCCTTGAGGGAGTACAAGTTGTTTCAACTTAGCCCTTTTCTGCACTAATTAGAATTTCAAGTGTCACAGAGCCTGGGGCATTCAAGATAGCACTAAACTAGGTTTAGTGAACTCCATGGCAGGAAGCAGTGGCCCCATCCATCTCTGCTGCCAGAGACTACTGGAGCACCAGATCATGTACGTCACAGTCTGGAGTGGTTGGAATGGGCAAATATAATTGTCTAGTTGATTAATTAGAATCATGCCCATATTTTTATGATGAAAGGGAAGCAATTGTTGGCTGTCAGTAAAACCATCCTGCCTTTATTAAACCTACTTGATAGCTGCTTTGGGTTTTATGTGTGCTTGTTTTTATTTCTCCAGACCTGGGCTTAGTCAATACTTTCTTTACTTGGCACCCATAATCAACACACAAGTTTTTCTTAGCAGCAACTGTCTGCTGCTCTTTAGGAAAGAAGCAACAAAGAATCCTGCTTCATGCCTCAGCTAATTGTCCTTCCTTGGAAGGGCATTGGGAAGGACATTGCATTCTAAGGAGTGATTCAGTGTCAGGCCTACTGAGACTGAGTGCAACTGACGAATAAGAGAAGGCTCAGAAGGATCTAATCAATGATCCTACGTTCTTAATATCTCTGCTCATTTCTTCAGCTTGAATGGATAGAGACCCTTCCCCATTTTCATGGGGCATTACCTACCCGAATTCTCCCAGAGGACAGCAAGACAAGTTGATGCAAGGGCATGGAGGGTAAACACAGTACCCTTTTTAAATTAAAAATTTCATTGAGATAGTAAACCCATGTGCACTTGTAAGAAATAATACAGAAAGAGCCAATGTACCTTTATATAGTTTTCCTCAATGGTAACAGCTCACAAAACTATAGTACACTAGCACAACCAGGATATTGACATTGATATAATTCACTGATCTTATTCAGATGTCCCAGTTTTACTTACACTCGTTTCTCTCTGTGTGTGTATTTAGCTCTATAGAGCTTTGTCACATGTAGGTCTGTTCATCCGCCACCACAGTCAAGACTCTGGGCAGTTCGAGCATCACAGGGATCCTTCATGTTGCTATTTTATAATCACATCCACTTCCCTCCTGTAACCCCCTTTTCCAGCCCAACCTCTGGTACAACAGAGTTGTTCTCCATTTCTAAAATTTTGCATCTTGCCATATCTCTTTATAAACATGTAATTATACACCAATTTACGTACCAAGTGTACTTTTTCAATGCACTTTTGTATCCTTACAGCAATTCTGCAAGGTAGCCAGGGAGGCTTCCTAATTTCAGGTCAGGAAACAAATTCAACAGCATCAAATGACTTAATGAAAGTCCTATGTTTAGCAGTAGAACTACAATTGGGATCTAAGTCTGATGTTAGTCCTAGGCTTTCTTTCCTGACCAGACTGCTGCTTCATAAGGGAAGACTTAGAGCGCAGATCCCCAGTAGGAGGAGGTGAGGACACAGAGGACCACTTGAAACAAAGGGTGAGTGTCAAGGGGTGAAGGGACAGATAGGATAACAGAACCTATCAGGATTTCAGCAATTTGTTTCCCTGACCACTTTCTGATGTTTTACAACCTGGAGCACAGTCAGTGAGCTGGTTTTTGCTCCCAGATCCTCAGCTTGCTTTACATGGGCTCAAAAACAAGTGAGGAACAACAATCAGGAGAAATTCTGATTCTAATTGTTTTGTCTTGGAGGCAGACAGTAGGTTCTAGCCTCAGCATTTTCATTAGTGCAGTGTTTTCATTAAAGTCTCCATTAACTCATTTGTAGCAATGAGGTGGAATTATCCTTCCCACCAGGTCCAGGAGATGTGTGCCAGGTGTTCACTTTCCCTTGGGCAGGGGAGATCTTGCTGCTTCAGCTATGGTGTTGGATCTAGTGGGCAGGTGAGGAAGGCAGCCTCAAGGTGCAGAAGGTCAGAGGTGTGGCCAAGGAGACCTTGCCCTCTGGCACTTTGCCTTGCAGGAAGAAAAAAATTGTGGTTTGAGCAGCTGGACCCAAGAAGGAGGGAGATTCTGGCTAGGGATAAGGCTTCCTTAGCCTTAGGTCCTCATGCCAGGATCTGTTCTTTTCCAACAAAGTTTGATATTGAGAAGCTGGCACATGGTTGAAATGCACTCACGTTGTTGGGGGAAGAGTGTTCTTCCAGTCCTCCTCCCTACAGGTCCTCCTGCTTCTCCTGAGTACCTGTCATCAAAGGAGATGAAAATGAGTCCCCCTCAGCCCCCACACCTCATGAGTTGTCAAGTACTCTCCCTCCTACCTGCACAGGAAGCAGGAACAGCAGGCCAGGGTGCAGGTTGGGGAAGTCAGAAGTTAACTTGAGCTGAGTTTGCAGCACTGGTGAGATTGAAGAGCAGGCTTTTCTCTTGTCACTTTGGAAGGAGAGGATTGTGGGGCTACCCCTTTAAATAGCATTCCTGTAGGAGGCAGATCACTTCTATCCATCACCTGCTGCCAAAGCATCATTTTTGGTCTCTATCAAATTCAGAGCTTGTTAGAAAGAATCAAAGGGTTAGGGGAGTGAGGAGGCAGGGTTTCCAAGAGGTAGGGGGCACTTCAGAAGCTGGAAAGAAGAGAAATAGGTTGGGCAGAAGGAGTCTGGAAAAGGTGGAGGTGGGGGACAAGAGGAAAAGACAAGGAGAGAATAGCTGTCTTTTTAAGAGTCTATGAATGGAACAAGTACACTCTATTCTTATTTCTTTAGAGGTGTGGTAAAGCAGAAATGGGATTGGTTTGCAACAAGAGAACCAGGTTGAGGCTAAACACTAACACTGGTGATTAAAGAAAGCAAAAGAGCCACAGAGCAGAAAAGGCACAAGAAGGCTCAGACTTTGTCACTGTCTGTGGGACTATATACTTTTTGTGGGCTTGGTATTATCATTTATTAAGTGGAAGAGACTAGGCTAGACAGACCATAACTTCTCTTTTATAAATGCCTTTTTTTTTTTTTTTCCATCACTGGAGATCAAACCCAGAGCCTCACATATGCTAGGCAAGAGCTCTACTACTGACCTACATCTCTGGTCCAAATGACCCTTTTCTTAAAATGGTTTAGAATTTAGGGGCCTGGGAGGACAGATGAGCACTGTATTGACAGGAAATGATGAAAGATCACTTGAAATGTCTCCTGTCTCTTGTGTATCTCTTCTAGTTTAAATGCAGTACTTGCCTACATTGGGAAACTCCTTAGCTCTACTCTTAATTCTCTAATTAGAGCTTTTTTTTTTTAAAACAGAGTCTGGTATGTAGTTCAGGCTGGCTTTGAACTCATTATATAGCCCAGGCTGGCTTCAAACTCTCAATGATCCTCTTGCCTCAGCCTCCTGAGTGCTGAGACTACAGGTGTGCCCCACCACACCCAGCCTAATTAGAACTCTTAAATCCTAATGTGCAATCTTTTTCTAGTTTCCAGCTCATTCCCTTTTCAATTGATAAGGAAGGAGATTGCTCCCAAATTTTGAGAACTGGATTGTGTAGGAGTGTGATAGGGTCTTAGGTGCAGCTATTTCTTGGCCTGGTGAGGAGGGAACCTGGATATGTGCTGAAGTTAGATGGACAGAAGGGAAAGTCCCAGTAGCCTTTTCACTTTTCCTCCAACTTTGACTCTGCCATCTCCTGCCTCTGTACTTCCTGGAAGCTGCTTCTGGTGATATTTTTGCCAGATCCAAAGCACTGACCTGAACTAGCAATTCTTTTGTAAAGTTGAGAGTCAGTTGTGAGGGTCCCCTGATCCTGAATGAATCCAGGGTCCTCACATTGAGCTACATTCCCAGCACTTTTTATTTTGACACTGGGTCTCACTAAGTCGTTAAATTGCCCAGGTTGGGCTCAAACTTGTAATCCTCTTGCTTTAGCTTTCAGGAGTGCTGGGATTATGCACATGCACTACCCACCCGATTTCCATCCTTTTCGCCAGTTTACCATTTCCCTTCTGTTATTTTCTCCTCCTTCCCCTAGAAAAGGGGAGACTCCACCAGATATTTAGAAAAACAAAAACAAAAACAAAAAAACCCCCTTCTGTTCATCCCTTCTTCCAATTTCCAGAATTCTTAGAATTAAAATTCACATTTTGAGATCATGGATTAGGAGCCCTACGTTGAATCCAGTAATTAGTGAATACATCTCTGCTTTCTGTTTAGTTGGGAGTTTCCACCCTGCAGATGTAGGTGGTCATAAGGGGTGCACAATACTGAGAAAGAGCCCCAGGTAGGATGCACTTGGTTAGAAGAGGTTTTGCTAGGTCACCATCTTGTGTTCCAGTTCCATCCCCTCATTCCACGAATGTTTATTAAGCAGCTAGGCTATTTAGTGCTGGGCCTTTAGCCCTTAGATTTCCTTCTGAAGACAGATTAGGAGGAAATGAACTGGAATGGTGAAGGCAGGCTTGAAGGGAGCTATCAGGAATGATTTCTTGGCTGTGTGCAGTTATTAGGTAGTCAGGGAAGATGTGGGGCTGCTGCTTTAAACTTGGGAGAAATTCTGGTCATCACCCAGGCAGTGGTTAGAAGCACCTGGGGGCAGGCCTCAGGGACGGAGACAGATCAGGGAGATAAAGCTGAGGGGGCTGAGGGCAGATGTGAGATGCCAGCACAGCTCGCAGCGGACCCTGAACTTTTCCCTTCCAAGACAGGAGCACCAGTGGAGTCTGGTCCGGCCGGGCTGTAATGGTAGGCAGCTTCCCTAACCCGTGTAATGGGCTCCTCCCCTCCCCTCCCTCACACACTGGACACACAGGCAGCTGGGGCACACGTGGATGCACGAAACCGCATTTGCACATACAAACTCCAGCACACACGGGGGGGGGCCGCCCCCACCGCAGTCCGCCCGCCGCCCGTCGCCCGCGCCGCTCTGGGTAAACACGCACTCCAGCGCTCGCGCGGGTCTCACGCAGCAGCCTCTCGTGCCGGGCGCCGGTGCGCGCGCTCGCCAGGGCGCTTCGGGCTGCGCGAGTCGCCGGCTTCCAATCGTTCCTCCGGGAGGGGGAGGAGTGGTTGCGGGGAGCGAGAGACAGGCGCGCGGGCAGGCCGGCGAGCAGGGAGAGGGGAGAGGGAGGGGGGAGAGGGAGGGGGCCCGGCCCGCGGAGGAGGAGAGCGGAGAGGAGGCGGCGCTGGTAGCGCGCGGCGGCGGCGCGGAGAGCTCGGACCCGGAGCCCGGAGCTCTGCTGGGCAGCGGGAGACGAGGAGCCGCAGGAACTGCAGCCCTGCCAGTTTGGGCCGAGCCTAGAGACACCGGCCTGGCTGGTCCACGCCAGCCGCAGGTGGGAAGGGCCTGGGATGCGGGGCGAGGGTCTCTCTGCCAGGGGCTGAAACTGAGCCGGGGTCCTGTCCTCTCCCTCTGTTCCCTAGATAGTGGCTGAGCATGGAGCTGTCTCCCCGAAGCCCTCCAGAGATGCTGGAGTCGGATTGCCCGTCACCCCTGGAGCTGAAGTCAGCCCCCAGCAAGAAGATGTGGATTAAGCTTCGGTCTCTGTGAGTCCCAGGCCGGGGAATGGGGGGAAGGGACCTCAGGGAGCTGGGAGTGTGTGTGTGTGTGTGTGTGTGTGTGTGTGTGTGCGCGCGCGCGCGCGCAATGATGGTGGTGGGGAGCTGGAGCCAGGCTGGTAAATTGTCCTGGGCACACGTTGGGAGGTGCGAGGAAACAGTCCTGACACGCGTGTCCAGGCCACATGTTTAAGACATGTGCAGAACAAGCCGGTTGGTTGGAGCGGGTTTAAGAGTTGCAAAGCACTATGTGCTTGTGCCTCTGGACCCCTCGGGTGACACACAGCGGAGAAGCAGCACAGTGTGTGTGGTGTGGCAGGGCTGCAGACCGGCAGCGTTCAGGAGGTGGCAGGCTGACTCACACGTATCCATGTGCAGGGTATGTGCACATCACATACGTATGCACGAGTGTTCATGGATCACAGAGGTGTGTAGATTGATGCCACATAGCTAGCTGCAGATCTAGTGCATGGGGATAATTGTTCCAACCTGTGGGTTAGATGTATCTTGGTTGGAATCGGTAGTTTCTGCCTCTTGAATCCTGCAGACGGGTTGAGGGTGGAGGTACCCCGTACTTGAACCACTCACCTCTCTAGGGGCCTCGGAACTCACTCTGCATATTAGTAACACACCTGGAATCTGGAGGAGGGGGTGGAGCCCCCACCTGGGAGCTGTAAGAGTGGGTGGTACTGAAGAAAGATTGATTGACGGGAGCAAGGTACTGTAATTGGCTTGATCAAAGTCTTTTTGTTTATATAGACTCTCCCAGAATCTCCAAGCACATTTAGGCATATTTTCTTATTGTTGCAGGACCTGGGGGATATGAGGAGGAATAAATAGGGAAAGGAAGAACTCATATGTCCCATACACCAGTCGTTAGGGAGGAAGCAACTTTTCTTTCTGCTTCTCAGAGGAGAGGATTGGGTCAAAGACAAGCCATGCACCATGTTGACCTCTCAGTCAGCTGCCATTGGTAATCTCTGCAGTCTGTTGATTCTTAATCAGTGAACGAGGAAAGAGGCCCCTTTCTGTGAGATGCCTGCCAGGGAAGAGGCTCTGATAGGAGAGCACAGATATTTAGTGCAGAAACAGTAAACATAGACCCTGAGCCTCCATTCCTCCCCGGTGCACTCAGTCAGGAGCATTGAAGCTTGCTATTTCTGGGTTCTGATAAAGGGAGAGGTGGGTAGGAGATGGACAGATGGGTATGGTTGTGATTTTTAAAAAATATTTCATCTGTGCTGCTGACACCTTTATGTTGGGGTAGCTGGGTCTGATTTATGTGCTTACTGCTTAGAGAGCCCTTAGCGAGAACAGAAGCATAGTGGGCAGCAAGGCTTGGAATCCAAATGTGCTCCCCAGTCCCCCTCCTTTGCTGCCTCTGGCCAATGCAATTTGCCAGGCTCTATGAAGCGCAGCCATGGAATGAGTTCTGGGATGAAGAAATGGAAACTGATTGAATTGATTTTTGTTAGGAGGAGCATTGAGTGATTCTTGATAGAAAATGATGCTCTGTTAATGGTAACTGAGCTGAGGAGAGGGGCAGGTAAGGAAGTGGTTGAAAGGCAAAGAAGGGACCTATGAATGGGAGAATTCAAGGTGTCTTAGGATGTCTTCCTTACAGTAGTAGTGGCTCATCATATACTCACTTTGCCTCCATTCCAGGTAGCAGGACCCTGTAGAAGAGGGGGTTTTACCAGTTTCACTACCTCCCACACCTTTTAAACCAAAAGTTGTTCCTGAAAATCAATTGGTGTTTCTTCCTTGTGTAAGAAATGCTCAATGGTGAGGGAAGAGGATCCCTAGAAGGAGGTATTGAGATCTGGGGAGAGAGGGCAGTAGAGGCAGCTGTTCCTCCAGAGTGCCTAAGCTGAGATGGCCTTACATGGTGGACAAGGATCACTAATCTTATTGATAACATTGTTATGGTCTTCACTCATTTTAGTGGTCTGGTCCTTAAAAGGCTACATATACTAATTAACCTAGAAAAATACTGTCTCCTGATTATTTTTGTTTGTTTGTTTTTGTTTTTGTTTTTTTGGTACCGGGGATTGAACTTCAAGGACCTTCTGCTTTTGAGGCGGGTGGCAGAACCACTGAGCTAAATCCCTGGCCCTTGTCTCCTCATTATTAATCACCAGAGCAGATTCTCAGTCTCATTTTCTCAAAGCAGAAAAGATCTTGATGTCAAGACAGATCCCAAGTTTATGGCTTTCTGGATTTGGCCTTGTTTGAATATTGGAAGGCTTTGACAGTCAGATGAAAGGAAATGAAAGGATTTAGGATTTTTGCTGGATAGGAGGAGTTCGCCAATTCTCTGAGTCACATGGTTTCTAAAGAGGTGAGAAAGGAGGAATTTCCTTAAGTGGAAATAGAGCTAGGGTAGGAGGAAGTTGTTTGGTCTGGAAATAGGAGTAGACATGATTATCTCAGGACTGGGTAGTAAATGGAAATGAAGATAGATGAAATATCTATATGTCTGTCTGCCTCTATATCTATCTTGATTCCCCTGCTCAACACATCCATTCTCTCCCTCCCCTTTTAATTTCTAATCTAGAACATCCAGACTCTCTTTAAGGAGCCAGGTGTGATGTTTTTGCCTCTGGATAAAAGACCCCCACTAATATAATTGTGCAAGGCAATTTCTTTTTGGGAAGAACATACAGTCTTTCTGTTTCCCAAACTAGGAATCTGTCAAGGATAATTTCAGAAATTAGAGTGTATGAACTGGAAAAAGTCTATAATTGTGAGATTTCACCTGTGGCTAGCAGGAAAATTTTCTTACCTAAGCAGACTCACAAACTGAAGCAGAAGAGAGACTAGGACAGGCAGTCTGGAGATATTGGGTTGGTCAGAAAGGGTTTCAGCATCTCTACCCCTGAGGTGAAGGATTTGACTTGGCTTTCCTACCTTCTGAGACCAGAGGGCTTTGGAGATTGTGAGGAGGGTCAGTAGAGGTAGATGGAGTTTCCTGTGTCTTTTGTAAATCAGGAAAAACCATGAGCAGACAGAGATTGGTTTATTGCCTCAGTTCATTCATTCATCAAACAGTGACTTGAATGCCTCCTGTGGCCCCAGGTGATGTGCTGGATGCTGAGGTTACACAGGTGGACAGTGGACATGGCCTGTGTTCCCATGCTTGGAATCTGGTTCAACTCCATCCAGTGGCATGGAGAGGGGGGAGGCACCCTTTATCTCACTTCGCTATAATTGGCAAAATTCTATCATTCTGAATTTCTGCCTTTGAGGGGTTACACATACAGGAAAAGCACAGATATGAGTTCTTTCTTCCAGGATAGTACAAGCATCACTCTCATTTCTCTGCTTCAGTTTCTCTTAAAATTTTGTATTTTGCAGATAGAACTTCTTCCTTTTGGGTCAGTGTAGACATAGTTCCTTTTTCTTCTCTCCCTACCTGGTTCACACTCAGGACTCCTAAGGTCTAGACTCAATTCTGTGCCTCAAGGTCATTACAGCTGAGCTTTGGAGAAAGGATCTAGTTGGGGATTTTTTTTTTCCTCACCTGTGTTTCATCAGAATGGTACCTTGAATATATCAGGTACTAAATAATACTGTTAAAGGGATGAACAAATGAATATCTATCTATCTATCTATCTATCTATCTATCTATCTATCTATCTATCTGTCTATCTGTCTATCTATCTATCTATCTATCTATCTATCTATCTATCTATCTATCTATGTCTATGTCATGGAGCCTACTTCTGTCTCTGATTCTGTGGTGCATATATACCTCTGTGCAGAAAGGGAGTAGGTAAGAAATGGAGGTGGAAGAAAGGGAGATGATGTTTTTTTATGAGTGGGTGATGCAAAAAAGATGTGGGGTTTGGAGACTTCAGGACAGAGCTTAGAATTGTAGGAGTTACAGAGCGGATACGAAAGCTATGGTGTTTGGATTGTGTGAACAAGATATGTCAGGATGAAATTATGAATTTCTGACATGTGTATGTATGTGTCTGGATGAAGGTTGATGTATGTGCCGGAAGCAGAGCTCCATGATGATTTTTTGTTGTTGTTATGTTTATAAAGGGCATGTATGATAACAAATGTGTTGGGAATTATGCACTTACCTTAATATCTGAAATTGTCCTAGGTATGAATGAGACAGCGTTTTTATGTGTGTATGTATGTAGGTAGTGGGATAATATATATGTGTGATCTTGAGTATATATTTGTGACACATTCAACTTTTTTGATAATCCTGGGGGAAATCCAGAAATCAGGAGGAGAAAACTGAGGGACTGGATGGGGTGCCTCGTTGATTTACCCCACCTTTTGTACTCATTTTTTTGTATTCCCCATGGGGTGGTCTGGTGTGGCTCTTACCAGTTTTGAAAATCCTTTTGCCTTCCTCTTTTTCTGTGTGTAACTGTGGAGCTGCTGTGAAGATTGCAGGATAAACTATGGTTCCCTGCACCCCTGGAGAAAAGGGAGAATCATTTTTCCCAGGTCTTAGAGGGATGGTTTTTTATGCTGTCCTCCACGAATCAGCCCTTCCTCTTTCATTTCCAACCATGGCACAGGGAATCTCTCCTCCCTGATTTTTATACCCCCTCTCCCATGAGGGTTTTCCATCTTTATTTTCTCTATTAGCTTTGCTTGACTAAAGACTGTGTAGCATCTCTGGATGGCAAGGGTGGAAAATTCCCAAAGTAAGGTGAAGAGGAGGTACAGAGATGGGAAATCAGATTCAGACCAGAGGAAGATCTCCACACCTTCTTGTCAGAATAGGTGACTGGGGGACTCCTGGAGGCAGCGTAATGTCAGGGGAAGAATAGGGAAGGAAAATCAGGAGCCTGGAGTTTGAGTTCACATTCTCACTCTGCTGATTACTAGCTATGTGATCTTGAAATCATAGTCTCAGCTTCTCTCTTCTTTGTTTGACATCATCCATATGAAGGGGCTTTTAAATGAGAAAGTGGAGATTTGTCAGCATGGGAGAGCTTGCCTTACAAAGAGGAGGAGAATGGGAATGAAATGGTAACTTGGCTGTGATGAGGTAGAAAGATAAAGATTCAAGAGGCAGGAATATGAATTACCCAATAAATTCAGACGAGATTGGGTGTATTCAGGTTGGTATGGCTGTAGATGAATAACCCAATAAATTCCAATTCCAATGTTTAGGACATGATTTGGAAGAGTCTTTTTGATGAATGTTTATCTGAAAAGGGTAAAGGGAGGAGTCTGAGTTTAGGGAGTAAGATACTGGGTGGGACTGGAGGAGGGATATCTATGAAGGATGTTCCTGAAGTCAAAAGAAAGGAGAAGGACTCCTTATCATCTTGCCCCAATGGTAGAACCAAGTGGATGGACTAATTGCAGTTCTGAGACATGGTGAGGGTAGGGAGCCCTAGCCTGAGTGGGTTCTGTGAGCATTGGGGAATTCCTCTTTGGCATTCATCCTAAGTCCCTAGGCCTGGGGAGTTAGGTCATCAGGTATGCCACATCCTATTTTAGACCATATCTAAAAGTCAGAACTCAAATAGCAGCGTGTCCAGGAGCCTTAGTAGGCAGGGTGGAAAAGGGCACAGAAGGTTCCACATTTGAGGTTGCATTTGTCACTTTTGCCTGAGGAAGGCAAAGGAGGTTGGGGATGAAGTGGGAGGCCAGTGAGAGACTTAGACCAAAGCCTGGACATCTCTAGACCTTTTCCACTTGCCGCATGGCCAGTACATTTCTGGAATCCATACACTTTGTCTCAAGTGTTCCCTCCTTTTTTTTTTTTTCCCTCTTACACTTTACCCTTGGGCTAGGATGAAGAAGTAACCTTAGAAAGAAATTTTGCCTGTTTTTTGAGACAAATCATCAAGGATTTGTCTCTATCTCCACGGTACTGTTTCCTTTCGTCTTCCTTTATTGTTCCTGCATTCCCTCCTCTGCCCTTTCCCTCCTTTGCCCCTGTCTCTCTCTGGCTTTCTTTTGTAGGCTCCAGTTTGGTCTTCTTTCTTGGCACTCCTTCTCTCTATTCCCTTTGACTTAACCTCTCAGTCTTGCCTTCAGTCTCCTACTCTTGCCCCATCTAGGCCTGGAGCCAGAAAATCCCTGGGTGCCCTTCCTCTTCCAGGTATTGCTGGGGTGATGGGACAAGTTTGCTGCAGGGACCCTTTGGGGCCTTTTTAGGACTCCAGCCTCAACTCCTGTCTTCTGCAAGGCCTTTCTTTTGCCTTCCTGGTGACCTCATCTTCCCAGATCCTCCAAGGAGGAAGCCAAGTAATTACCTTTGAATCTCAAGGGGCTGATTTTTCTCAGGTTCGGAAGTTGAGTAGCTATTTTCCAACTCTCTTCAGGACAGCAGCAAAGAAAGAGGCACAGAATCAGGGCAGCAGGTGGGGTAGAGGTGAGACAACTAGGGAGACTGGAAGTGGTTAGATAATGAGATTCCCTGCTAAGGGAGGAAGACTGGATGGTCCCAGCAGTCTGGGAGAGAATCTTGGGAAGGGACATTGATGGGGTTTGAGGAGGAAAGAAAGGCTACTGAGCAGCGAAAAGGAGAAAACTGAGCTGTTATCCACTGAGTGCCAGTGCTTGCCCCACTGCCCTCATATTCCTGAGTCCTGCAGCTGCTCCTGTCCCCTCAGCTCCTGCTGCATCTGTGGAGCTTAGCCTCATCTGGGAAGCAAACAGCAGGTTAGGATTCTGTGTTAGCATTCCAGACCTGGCAGAAATCCACTGGGGGAGCTGCATTGGGGTTTTGGTAGAGAGGCAGGATTTGTGGGGGAAAAAAGCCAGGGAGAGGCCTAGGGATGTGGGGCTGGGAAAAGAGTCAGAAAGGGAGCATTTTGGGGGATGATGTTGGCTAAAGCCAGCCTCTCAGGGCGGTTGATTCTACAGTTGCAACGTGGAGTTAGGTTTGCAAATAATTGTGGAGGCTGCATTGGGGTGATTAGGCTGCCAGCTGGTATTGGCACCATTTAGGTTAGGAAAGGAGCATGGCTTGCTGGAGTGGAGGATCCTGGCAGGACCTGGGGACTATGGAAGGAAGGAAGGAAAGAAGAAAGGAAGGAAGTTTCCCGTGTCACTCCTGTCCTTGGTTTACTGCTCCCCTCTTTATCAGCTCTTGCATATGTAGCTTGGCACCTTCTCCTTAGTTTTCTCTTCTATGCCCACCTTGTTTGGAAACTTCTTGTGGTCTAGGCTGAGTAAGCACACATGCCAGCTGTGTTGCCAAGCTCTCTAAACCCTGACTGACTCTCTACCAAACACAGAGCTTTAGAAATTCCAACTTGAAAGATACATAATAAATCAAATTGCAGTAGTCTCACCCGAAGATGTCTGTCCCTCCCATTCTCTCCCTTTCTGTTCTCCTTTTAAGTGCCAACAAAGTTGGCTGTTGTTTTGATTGCAGCAAAATGGATTAGAGGTGGATATGCAGGAGAACTTCCTGGGAAATTCTTGGATGTTAGAATGTGACCTTTCTTTGATAAAGAGGAAAGCTACCCTCCTCTTTTAAGATGAGGTTAGAGCTGACTTGGGAGAATCAGTGAAATAGTCAGAAAGGATGAACTCTGGAATCTGGGAATCATGGCCCAGGCAGCCTACTCCCCTACTGCCTCCTCCCCAGGACCTAAACTTGAGAGCCCTAAAAGGTTACAGAGAAGGAAACTGATGCCCACTGATAGTTGGCATGATGGAGGCAGTGTTGGGACTAGATTCAAATTCTGCTGATCCATGATCTATTGCTGCCCTACCATACCAGTCATCATTCCTTGTTTCCAATTCACTTTCCCATCCTAGGCTGCCTTTAACATCCGTAGGCACCCTGGAAGTAGGGCATCTGCTGGGAACATCTGTTGGGATGTGGTTTGGAGGGTCAGTGGGTGGTCCGTGTGGAGGTGGTAAATGAACAGAATTAAATAGCATAGGAAGGGAGAGAAGGATAGACAGATGAACTGGAGAAGGAGTTCTTTTGAACTGGGTCATGGGAGCCTCCTCTCCTACCTGCTGTCCTCTGACATTCTTGCCCACCCTTCTCAACTCCTCTCTGTCTCCAGGGCTGAAGTCTGAGGGAGAGGTAGGTGACTTGTTTGTGTGCGCGGCTGGGAGTTGGGACACCAGGATCCTTACTAGTCTGGGCTCAGGCTCACATTGTTTAGATTACTTTCTTCCTCACATCATCTGAGCTGTGCTGGGCAGTTTCTAGGAACACCTGTTGGAAACAGTTTCTGGTTAGGATGCAGAAGGGGAGCTGCCTTCAGACAGGCAGGGTGGAAACATACTCCCTTATACCTCCTCCCTCAGTGTTTTCCCTGACCCCCTCCTGTAACACCTTCCCTCCCTGCCTTCTTAGTAACTCCCACCCCCTCTGTCACCTCCCTGGACTCTCCTGGTTTTGTCCTTCTCCCACTATTTCCCAGTCTCCCCCCAGCTCCTTTGTCCAGTGCCTTAGAGATTTCTCACCACTGCTGCCATGTCAACCTGAGGCCTGCTGCCTTCCAGGATGGCACCCCAGCTCTGCCACCGGGGGGCTATTTTTATCTCTGGAGCCACCCCCGCCACTCTGCCCAGCCAGCTGCCAGAACTGGGGCTGCTCATATAGCAATGGGAATCCAGGGGCGTGAGGGGAACACAAATGCTTGGGTGAGGTAGAGGGCTGGTTTTTCTTGGTTTCTGGAGCTCCAGGCTCTGGATAATTCCTGGCCTCTACTTACACTGCCTTCCTGGCCCCTGTGGAATAAGAAGCCAGAGTGAAGCCCAAGGCATCCTCAGTGGTGGTGGCAGGGAGACAAGAGGTTTTCCTCTAGTAGTTCAGGTACTGTTTGCAGTTTGGATGAAGAAATGGATTCTGCTTTCAGGGGTGGGCATGGGGCTTTGTTTATGCAGGACTTTCAATGAATATTTGCTGAGCTAACTGAAGGACCAGACTAAATAATAATCCTTTGCATTCATGTATTATTTTATAGTTGCCAAAGTGCTCTCATACAATATCTCATCAAGTCCTTGTGAAAATTCTATGAAGCACATTTTATTTAGCCACTTTAGATAAGGAAGCTAGGGCTCAAAGTGACTTGCCTAAGGTCACATGTAGTGAGAAAGTTTAGGTAGAAGTCTCCTGATTCTAACTGATATCCTCTTATAGGATTTAGAATTTGGTCCTTTTAATTTCTGAAAGTTTGGACTCTTGAATTCAGCCAGTTAATTCCTTCTCCAGCACATGTTCCCTGTCCCTGTTGCTGCTCCTCTACTCTTCTCTGACCAGAGACAGAGTCTCCCATCTTCATTCCTTGTCCCAAAACCTATTCCTCAGTACAGGATGGGAAAACCTAGGCATGGACGGGGAGGGAAGGATTATGGTTGGGTTCCTTTCTATTTTTAAACTACACTTAAGAGCTAAAGGAAAATTTATATTATACCCTTTGCCAGGCCCTTCATATATATAAGTCCTGCCTTCCAGCTAGGATACTCTCCTGAGCTCAGACACAGGTAGTGTGTGGGGTGTGCATATATGTGTGGGTGAGTGTGCGAAATGTTTTCCCCAGGAAGGAATGGTGGCTGACCAGTATTTCTTCTTATTAGGATCAGTTAACAGTAAGAGGCTAGAATGAGTGATGGGGCCTGTGTATTTGGGGTGAGGTGGTAGGCAATCATTTTCCAACCAACTTTACTGGGCAGGAGAGGAGAGAGAATGGACGAGATACCCTCTGCAAAGCATTTCTAGTTTAAGAAACCCCTACCTTTCAGTAAGATAGTTGAGGCTGGAGCAGCAGGGCCTCAAGTGAGGGGACGGGGGAGACAGGGGAGCTGGGTTGGCCTGGCGGTGGTTGATGCTCCAGGTTGTGTGCACTGGCTGACACCTGGTCCAGTCCCACCCCCGCCCCTCCAGGCAGCATGTCCTGCCGACAGGCCAAATGACTTGTCCTCATACCCTGGCTGGCAGTTCTGCATCTCTGACACTGGGTCTGGTCCTTTCTTTCAGAAAACAAGGAATTAGCTTCTGGTGTTGTAGAGGGTGGAGGAATAGGGCACAGAGAGTGGGTTTCCTTTCTTTTTTTAATTTTTTTTTTTTCGGTACCAGGGATCGAACTCGGGTCCTTGCGCTTGTGCAGCAGGCGGCGAAACCACTGAGTTAAATCCCCAGCCCCTTGGGTTTCCTTTCTTTCACAGTCTGCAGCAGCCCTCCCTCATAGCCACCAGTTTAGTAGAAAACAGCTCAGAAGTCTTTAACCTCCCAGCTCTCACTGCTGTGGAAGCCCACTTGCACTTGTCCCAGTGCTAGCAGAGCTGAGAAACAGCAGGTTCCTAAACTTCATTTGTTTAAAATCCTTCAAGGATTTGGCCCAGTGACAATGTATTTTAATTTCTCTTTGCTTTTGAGGGGGAAGACTTCCCATTATAAAATCCAAACTCTTGGCCTGTTTCTTCTCTTTTGCCTTTCGCCTGCTATACACATCCCCATGAGTACTGTACTTTTCCTCGTTTCCCCATCGCCCCCCCCCCCGCCCCCCATTGAAGGAACTGCTGCCCTCCAGAACTCTTACTGATACATTGGCTTCACCCTGCCGCCTTCTTAGCCCCGCCCTATCCCTCAGTTGACCAATCGCAGCCCCAATGTACTTGTATTAGCGATGTCATCTCACAGCCAATCGAGAGGCTGCTGGTGCTGTGTGCGCACGTCCTCTTCGCCTTGCAGAGACCGGCTTCTTTTTTCCCCAATCCGAGAAAGGAAGCAAAGTCTGGAGCTGGAAGAGGGCGTCCTGGTCTCCGGGTTCTTTCTGGGTCCCTCTTTTGGCCCCTCCTGGGGCATCTTACCACTTCTCTGCCTCTGGGCTAGATTGACCTTTTTCTATTTCACGCACAGTTTCTCACCAGTCACCATTTTACGGAGAGGAAAGCTGGGGCTGGGAAGTATTTTGCGCAGCTTCTTGGTCTTTATGAACAAGTCCTTTTGACTTGTATTCACTGTGTAGGGATGTGGGCCCTTGCCTCCGTGTGGAGCCCTCTCTGAAGAAGCACCTCCCCTACAGTTTCTAAATCTCTTTGGGAAGGAAATTCGTCCCCGTGTTTTCCTTCCATTCTTTCAGGAAGGTTAAAGATGAAGAATGGCTTCAGAGGGATGCAAATCTTCTCAGCCTTTGGTGGTGGGGGAGGACTTTGGCCGAGCCCCTTCCCCTTGCAAGCCAGGTTTCTCTGTGACAGATTCACGATGTTTCCTTGTCCCTGTGTCCTAACTTCTTCCCAAAGAGGAGCCCCACCTCCTCAGAGCAAGGGGCTGGCCTGTGCTATTTCTGTCTTTTCTGGGATTCTTCTGACAACAGATTCTTGTTTTCAGTCTTATTCAGATGTGAAACTTTTCCCGTGGCCTCTCACCCAGTTCCTGTAGGCTGGGTCTCTGCCTCAATACTTCTTCCTTTAGCCAGGCTCCTCCAGTTCTTCCCAAAGCGCTTTCTGGTTGGATGCTCAGTTCTACTGGGACCTGCAGGAGGAGGTTGGGGGCTCAAGAGGGAGTTGTTTCCCTGTAGGGGCCCCAGGTCCCAGTGTTTTGATTCTCTGGAGTGGAAATCTTTGGTTCTCATGGCAAATCCTGTTCCTGTTCAGAGGAGCCATCTGCAAGGCCCCATTCTCAGGTAGGTGCCAGGAAGGAGGTGAGAAGAAGGGAGGAAGAGAGGACAGGTTGCTGTGGACCTACCAGCTGTAGTTTAGTGGAGGGAAGGGATGAAGACTTGACTGTCCCCATATGGTGTGTGTGCACTTTTTACTCTGTCCGCCTTGCATTTACCTTATTCTGCTTCCATTTCCATCTCTTCCTGTTATCACTTTCTCTTGAGTATGGTAGGTAACTTAGTAGGGGTTCTCCTTTTTCTCTCCTTCCTAATCACCAATATCTTTAGAAATTTATGTCCCTTTGAAATTTCTTTATCTTTCTTAAGAACTCAAACTAGAAATACAACTCTTCTTATTCCAAGTCCCCTGACTTTGGGTTGTTTTATTCTAAACCTCCTCCTTACAGTCAAATAAGTAGGGATGGGTGCTGGAAATAATGACAAGGGGCTATGGAAACCACCAGAACATCAACTACATGGTGATGCAAAGAAATGAGCTGGTGGGAAAGCTGGGCTCCTCTGTGGTGTTACTGCCAGGAGTCTTCTCTTCCAGTTGGCTGCCTAGAGCTAGGAGAGGCTTGGGCCTTCCAGGGGTCGAGATCTGAGGCTTTTCCATCGCTCGGGGACAAAGTAAAGCAGAAAGAGGTGGTAGTGGTCAGACAGGGTGAGGATGGAAACAGAAGCTTCCATTTTCCCATGGGGCTGGTTGAGGGCTGTGCTGGGCATCTTGTTCTATTGGGGAAGGGACCATTCCCATGGCTGGTTCCCTGAGGGCTGAGCCAGAGGGCTGGATTAAAACTGATATGGATGGGGAGAAGGCCTTCCTGTGGAACAGTGAGGTGTGGGCTTTGGGTTTGGGGAGATCCTAACTGAAGGGCTTTGGAATAAGAGGCCTAGCTGGCCAGCAAGTATTGTGTGTGTGTTTATTTGACTTTAGGAGGGTGTAGTTCAGCATCTGTGTTCTTTCAGCTGCTTGAGTCCAGCTCCTGTTCTTGAACTTTTTCTTTGTCAAATTTATTCTTCCATCTTCCCTTTCCTCTTTACCCTCTTCCTTCTAGCATCAGGATCGTGTTTGGTTCAGGTTTCAACAGAAGCTATACAAGAGCTCCTGGACGAGGCAAGAGAAGGAGGAGCTTGGAGTTCAAGTGGAGGGAGTGGTGTGTTCCAAGTCCACCTATGATTCCTCTCTTCTTCCAGGCTCACCATTAGAGTCTCAGAAGCTCTGGCTTAGAAGTCTCAGTTGTAGCTCTGGGAAATGGACTCCCACCTGGTTAATCTGTCCTGTTTCTTATCTGATGAATGCTCACTGAGCATACACTATTGGTCTGTGTATGGAGGCCAAGGTCCCTCAGTTGTGTCTTCTCACATGGTTCGACTGGCTGAGGCTGAAGGAGCTGTGGGGAGTGCTTTCTGCCCTTCTTCACATGATTGGACTTGTCTGCTCTAACACCTTCATTGTTTGGGGATGTAGGTAGATCCCATTAGTGTGAGCTGTAGGCCTGACCAAGCTGACTGAGACTGATAAGATTGACAAGTTGTATGACCTTGGACAAATCATTTAGCTCCCTTCTTAAGATTATGGGAGAATCAAATTGTAGAGGGGAGATCATGGTCATTATAATTCTTTTGTCTCTTTCATTAGAGCACTTCCTAATCACCTGCCTTCAAACTAGGCTCCCTCATTTCCCCCTGTATTTAGAATGATAGAATAGGCAGGTGCTGGCTGGGTTTGAAGGGAGCATGGTGTAAGCTGGGTGGGATCAGTATGATGCTAGTCAATTTCCTATTCAGATCATATTTATGGAGACCTTTTGCACATGTCAGGCCTTTCACATATATTATTTCATTTAATCCTCAATAGCTTAATGAGGCTGGTTTATTATCATCTTCACCATTTCACAGATAAGGAAATTGATACTGTAAAGTAAAAGCTCTCAAACTCTAGAATGCATTAAAATCATCTGGGGTGTTTAAGAGTGGATATCTCAGGACCATCTCCTCAGAAATCCTGGTCCAGTACAGGGAGGTCTAGAATCTAATGTTTAACATGTGTCTAAGGCACTTCTGATTCTAGGAGTCTCCAAGCCACATTTTCATAAATACTGATTAAGAGTTAGAGACTTGGGCTAGGGATTTAGCTCAGTGGTTCCGCCACCTGCCCCACAAGGGCAAGGACCCGAGTTCGATCCCTAGTACCAAAAAGAAAAAAAAAAGTGCTTGCTTTGGCAGCACATATACAAGAGTATTGTTCTCAAGAGTTAGTGATTTGCCCAAGGGTCACAGCGGGACGTGATAGCTTTGAACTTGGGGTTCCAGCCTCCTAGACTTTGCTACTCAGTACACTTTACCAGAGGTGCCTCTGGAGCTGGGGTTTTTGCATTGGAAATGAGGTTAGCATTTCCTTCTCTACCTCCCTCTCTCATAGGCCTATTGTGAGGATAAAATGAGATAATGTAGGAGAAAGCACTTTTTAAAATGTAGAGCTGGCAGCATTGTTAGTGATTATGCAAATGTATGCAAATGAACACCCGTGGGTGTGGCTGTTCACTTGGGAGCCAGTGCTGGGATGTGTGTATCTAGAGGTGGTCCTAGGGCCGGGGATTTAGCTTAGTGGTTCTGCGGCCTACCTTGCAAGCACAAGGTCCTGAGTTCGATCCCTGGTAACAAAACAAAACAAAAAAAGAGGTGGGTCCAGAAGGAAACTGGGAGAATTTTGGTGGACAATGACCCCTGGGGACAGAGTTTTTGATTGTATAAGGGCTGAGTAAAGTACAAGGTTAAGGTAGCGGTGGGAATCCTTGATAGATGGACCACAGACAGTAGTAGAGGCTTTCCTTCCTGGGTTGTGTGCCCTCAGCTCCCAAGCCTCTGTCCATCAGGAATAACTGCTGTAGGAGAGGGAAGCCCTGGCTTGTGCCTGGGTCCTACAAGCAGGGTATACCCCTTTGTTCTGTGATTCCTAGTCTATTCTGGAAGGTACTGGCTGGCAGCCCCTTTCTAGCTCAGTTTGGCTGGGAAAGCCTTTTATGATGTCTAGCCTCTCTATTCCTCCTCCCTACTGAAGCCGGAGCTGGGGCTGAGCTTTAGTAAACCCGCCTTCCTTCTCATTAAGCAGCCCCCTGTTTCCACATGGAAACAGTACAGCAGGGAGGCTGCAAGGGAGATTTGAAGATAGCTCACTGGCAGAGGCTGCCGTGCCGCCTCTAACTCCTTTACTCTCCCTCCAATTTTTACCCCTTTCCCTTCTGCCCCATTTGCTGTCAGACATGTTTGCCAGGACTGCTGGGTCTTGAGGTGAGAGTTGGCCTATGAAACTTCCTGGGGCTGGCTATTTCAGGCTCCCCTATTCCAAAGCTGCTGAGACCCCAGGATTCTAAAGCTGCTCCTGTTCAGCAATGCCATTGTCCTCCCTCCCCGGCATCCCTGGGAATTGATGCTGATTTCAGCTTCTGGTCCCTGACTCATGCTCTTCTCCTCTCTGACTCATAAGGTGACCTTGGGTTTCTGAAGCCCCTCTCAGTGGGAATTCTAAAGGCTACCCTTTCACTCTAGTGTTGTTTTAGGTGGGGTGGGGCAGGGATAGGGAGAGGAAGGAATGGAATGTTTAATTTCTTTCTTTAAAATCACCATCTAAAGCCAGAGAGCCTTGTTTGCTTTGTTATTGCCTGGGCTGGACTTGCCAGACTTGTAAGGAGCTTCTCAGTCACTGACGCCAGAATTCATAAGAACCAAACAGGAGGGCATCATCCCTATAGGCAAAGCATCCAGTTAGTGAGATCCCTGGCTCTACTGGATCACTTTTGTCAGGGGAGATGCTTTGGCTGGGCCATGATGGGCGTAGTGACCTATCCACGATTCCCTCTGACGCGTGGCTGGGGAGAGAGGGGTTAACCCAGCTTTGTCCTGGTTGATGGATTCTGGAATCATAATCCATTAGCTCAGCCTGCATGGAGTGAGGCCAGGCAAAAGCATTCAGATTGGTCTTTGTTCTGTGCTGTTTGCCATCCCTGCCAGGGACAGAGGGGCTGTATACATGTTCCCTCCTTCTCTGTCTTGACCAAGAGACAATGAAAGAATCCTGGGGGCTATGTTGTTCTCAAAGCCCTCTTTCTAGGAGAAATAAGCAGTTTCAGCTCTCAGTTATTCATATATGAAAGAAATCATCCCAAAAACATCACCCCAGGGGCTTATGCTTACCTAATTCTGGTTGGCCCAGGCTGGCAGTCAGTTTAAATAAGAGTTTGCAGAAAATCTTGTCCAAAGGGGGTGGGGGGCAGTGTTGAGAGATCAGATGGTAGGTGGGAGGAGTGGAGTCAGGAAAGTCTGGGGTTAAAGGTTGGGGGTAGATACGCTTAATACTGGCAGTGGCCATAGCCCAAGATGAATAACATTAACTGCTATTATTATTAACTTTAGAATTATTAACAACTTATGGAAGACTGAGACTGTTGCTGTAAAATACTCCCTATTAGAAGGTTCCATGACAAGGTAGCAGTGTCTAAGCAGGATGTCTTATCCACACCTTGCAGGCTGCGCTACATGGTGAAGCAGTTGGAGAATGGGGAGATAAACATTGAGGAGCTGAAGAAAAACCTAGAGTACACAGCTTCTCTGCTGGAGGCTGTCTACATCGATGAGACACGGTGAGGGAGACCTACAAACAGAAGAAGAAAGATATCAGATTGGCACAGTGTTCAGAGAGAGGAAGCAGGATGGAAAGCCAGAGGCTGGGGGCAGTGCCAAAGAGAGTCGAGAGAGATGGTGGGGTAGATAGAAAGAGAAGAAGAAATGGAGATGTAGAGATAGAGACAAATAGGTGATAAGAAAGAGGGTGGGAGAGCACTTTCCTAGTATTTGTGGGTCCCTGGGTTCAATCCCTAGCACCAGAAAATGAGAGGGAAAATGGGAGGGAGGAAGAGAGAGAAGGAAAGATTGGGTAGGGCTTCAGAGTTGGAAGAGTTGGCCTTCAAGCTCATGTAGGCCTCCCCCGCCCTGTGTGGAATACCTCCCAGACCTGTGCTGCCCTGTATGGGAGCCACCAGACACATGGCTCTTGAGCGCTGGAAATGTGGTGAGGATGGGTTAAATTGTTTAAGTACATTATATGCTGGATTCCAAAGTCTTAGAAAAAAGAATGTAAAATATGTCATGAATATATTTTATATTGATTTACATTGAAACAATATTTTGGAGGCATTAGCTTAAATAAAATTTATAAAACAAATTTCACATTTTTGAACTTTTTTTTACCTTTCTTAATGTAGCTACTAGAAAATTTAAAATTTCATATATGTAGCTTACTAAGGGTAGTTATTTCTATTAGGCTGCTCTGCAGCATCCATACCAGATATTTCTTTGCCTGCGTGAACACTTCCATAGGGTGCTTACTGCCTCATATAAGTGAGCTGTTTCATTATTGGAGTTGTTAGATAGTGATACAGAAATACAAAGAAATAGCAAAAGAAAGGAGAAGGGAGGGTCTGCCGAGAGCTGGCATGAGAGTCACTAGGCAAGTGTGGATGTGGCTGGGTACAGGGCCCCGAGGCAGTGGAAGCACTTGGTGCCTGTCCTTTGTGACTCCCTGTCTGGGGCCTCAGCCAAATCTTGGACACGGAGGATGAGCTGCAGGAGCTTCGCTCAGATGCTGTGCCTTCGGAGGTGCGGGACTGGCTGGCCTCCACCTTCACCCAGCAAACCCGAGCCAAAGGCCGCCGAGCGGAGGAGAAGCCCAAGTTCAGAAGCATCGTGCACGCTGTGCAGGCTGGGATCTTCGTGGAACGGTGAGGTTTGCCCACACTCAGCCTCCCTCTCCCTCTCCCTCTCCTTCTCCCTCTCCCTGTGCCCCTGTTTCCCTGACACCCTAGTCTTTCATGATCCCACATGCCTGTGGCTCATCCCGGTTGCTCCATTTGGACAGATCCTGCTTCCTAGGACTTTACACTTGGCTTCTTTACATTCCTCTCTCTCAGGATGTTCCGGAGAACATATACCTCTGTGGGCCCCACCTATTCCACTGCAGTCCACAACTGTCTCAAGGTGATCCTTGGATTTTTGGAAAAGAGGTGAAATTTGGGGTTGGAATAGCCATTGGGACATCCAGATTCTGTTTATGGTGCGAGTTTTACCTTCTCTTTTAACTGTGTTCTTGTGTTCCTCAAGACAATGTTTGCCCACTCCCAGGGCAGACCCCTGTCTTCTTATCTCTCCCATACTGAGAGATACCTGGGCAGAAAGAGGCCTACTTCACCACCTCTTTGTTTTCCTGTTTCCCCAGTCTCTGTAATCATGGGAAAGTCCTTGAAATCTAACTTCAGCTCCCAAAGGGAGCTCCCCTCCCTAGTCCATTGTTTCTCCACAGAACCTGGATCTCTGGTGCTTTGATGTCTTTTCCTTGAACCGGGCCGCAGATGACCACGCCCTGAAGACCATTGTTTTTGAGTTGCTGACTCGACATAACCTCATCAGCCGATTCAAGGTTGGGCAGCATCCTACCTCTGCCTCCAGGAAGGAGACTTCACTTCTCTCATTCCTGTTCTAAAAGATTCCCAACATGTAGATTCCATGGGCCCCCTCAGTCAGTCTCAGCGTTCACAGTCTTCCCCTCATTTACCCCAGTCCAGCCTTCCTGGTGCTGGTTGCAGTCCCAGCCTCTGACCTTACTGATTAGGGAAGGATTCTAGTACAAATATGTTTAGCTTGGGATTCTACTCCTCCCCTTTGACTCCCTTGACCTGACTTGTCCTCTGCAGCTGACCTCCGTCCACCTCCTCTTTCCACTCCCCTTTGTGGACTCTGGAGGCCTAGAGTCCAGGTGCTGTCAGCCAGTGCCCTTCGGGACTAGAGTCTCCACTTGTTTCCTAACACAGATAAGAGGGACAAAATTGATCACTCCCTTGCCTTTGCCCCAGCTCTTGGCAGGGCTGGGCTGGGGCTGTGTGTAGGAGGAGGGTGTGTGAGCTCCATTTGCTCCTCAGCTTGGCTGCCCAGGAAGAGCACTCTGGGTCGAGGCTTCTCCAGATCCTGCACTAGGAGGGAGCCTCTTTTGGGAGGAAATAAAGGCCAGGAAAAAACACTTCCACGTGGAAAAACTGCATTTAGAAGTGCAGGGGAAGGGGTTTAAGAGTTCAGTGGGTTGCTTGGTTGGCACTTGGGCAGGGCAGTGGACATTAGAGGTGAGTGAAACTCGTGTTTTTAGTGGCCACAAGAGAGAGGCAGTCAGGTGAAAGACTCTCTCCCAGCTGGGCTCTGGAAAGTTGTTCCAGCCACCTCTGCCTCATTCCACTGTGACAGACTACTCATCCACGCGAGTCTTTCCACGATATTTGACTACCTCCTTTTCCACCAATTCTGGAGAGAGTTTCCAAAACTTTCCAAAGGTGCTGAGCTGAGGTTTTCTTCACTGACTTTCTCAGGCCGGTCCTTCTGCTGTTTTGTTATCTTCCTCCCAGTACTGTCCTCCAGGACAGAGACTAGTAGGGTCCTCTTCCCACACTGGGGTCCCACACTGGTTCTCAGGAGTACTTCAAATGCCAGCTTCTCCCAAACTCCACCTTCTTACCTGGAAGGCTTGGGTTTGGCAGGTATGAGAGTAGCTGCCCTGGGCTGGCTCCTAGCAGTCAGAGAGAGGGGGTTGCTTATAGTTTCCCAGCTGGACTCACCCTTCTCTAGCTCCACATTCTCTTCCTGGGTACCCAGCCCCTCCCTGCTCCTCCCTTTCCCTTCCCTTCCCTCCAGGGATGCCATGGCAACGAAAAAGCAAGGGCAGTTGTCATGGAAACAGTCCTTTAAAATCCCTGAATTTGGGGCACAGCCCTCCAGGGGTAGGGATGGGGGATGTTAGGGTCTGATTAGTGGCACGTCTTCTATGTCTCTGTTACTCTGTAGCTCATCCCTACAGAAGCTTCCCCAAGTCTTGAACCTCAGTCTCTTTCCAGTCTCAGGAAGTCCAAGGACAGGTGACACCAGCCCTGACCTCTGGGAGCCTGGAGCCTTTTGAAGGAGGCAGAGATGCCCAAGTACATGTACAGACAAGGCAGAATTGAGAGAGGCTGGATAGAATTCTGGCTCCTGTGTGTGTGTGTGGTAGCACACGTATCAGTGTATGTGGAGGAGAGGTGGTCAGGGAAGGCTTCTCAGAGGAGTGGGTGATCCACTTCTGCCAAAAGGGGCCACACTCTAGGTCATCTTATTCTTTCCCCCCACTTCCAAGCCCTCTGCCCTTCTCTATGGTTTTGGATTTGGGGATGGGATGGGTTGGTTGGAATGTAGGAAGGAAGCTTTCCTTCCTTTCCTTAACAGTCTCCAGGGAAATAATAATTATAGCTACTCTTTGGAGAGTACTTGCTAAGTGCCTTGTTCTTATCTCATTAAATTCCACGTAGGTATTATTATCTTCATTCTACAATTAAGTATCTGAGGTGCAGGAAGGCATGTGACTTGCTCAAGGCCACATAGCCAGCAGCTGGCAGAGCTAGGATGTGAGCCCAGATCCACCTGTGCAGAGCCCATGCTTTGCCTGTGCCATGCTGCCTCCTACAGGACAATGGGATCGCTGATCTCAGCCCTGATCTCAGCCCTGTTCTTTCCACTCTGGCAGATGCTCCATATAGCTTGATTTCCTTCTGCCCACTGCAGATTCCCACTGTTTTTTTGATGTCTTTCCTGGAAGCCTTGGAGACAGGCTATGGGAAGTACAAGAATCCTTACCACAACCAGATCCATGCAGCTGATGTTACTCAGACAGTCCATTGCTTCCTGCTCCGCACAGGGATGGTGGTAGGTCCCCCCTGGGCTACTGTTCTGTGATTCAGTGTTCACAGCTTTGGAACTGGGACGTCTAGGCTATAGTCCCAGTTCCATTTAAAAAAAAATTCCCCCTCCCCTTTCCTCCCTTTTCCTTCTGTACTGGGGATTGAACGTAGGGCCTTTGCACCAAGCTACATCAGCAGCCCTTTTTAATATTTGAGACAGGATCTTGCTAAGTCACTAAGTTGTCCAGACTGGACTCGAACTTGAGATCTTCCTGCTTTAGCCCACTAGAGTGCTGGGATTACAGGTGTACACTATCATGCCTGGCTTTCCAGTTCCATTTTCCTCATTCTGGTTCTTCTTCTTTGGCATCTCAAAACCTTTAGAGTCAAATTGGATTTACTCACTCTAGAGAGATCCCAGGTGTGGCTAAAATTCAGGAGTAGTGCTGGGGACATGTCCTGGGATGCAGTGGGTTTGGTGTAGGTTGGGGTGGAGAATGGGCTCTCGACATTCCAGGAGCTGAGATCACCCCAGAGTTGGCCTTGAAGAATGAAAGAGGGGGTAAGTGGTTGAGCCTGTATGGGGAGTCTTCAGGCAGTGACTGGCAGGGCATCCGCCTTCTCTCATCCTGTCTCTCTCCCCTAGCACTGCCTGTCAGAGATTGAGGTCTTGGCCATCATCTTTGCCGCAGCCATCCATGACTATGAGCACACAGGCACGACCAACAGCTTCCACATCCAGACCAAGTGAGCGGTGGGGACATGGCAGGGGCAGGAGGGACCAGCCGGAGGTGGGGGAGGTTGTCAGAGCACCCCTTTCAGGGGGCTGGACCTGATGACCTTTGACACCGCAGGTCAGAATGTGCCATCCTATACAATGACCGTTCCGTGCTGGAAAATCACCACATCAGCTCTGTGTTCCGGATGATGCAGGACGACGAGATGAACATTTTCATCAACCTCACTAAAGATGAGTTTGTGTGAGCAGGAGCCAGCTCTTGGCATCCCCGAGAGACCCCTTATCATAGCCCTCTCTCTCACCTCCTGCACGCCCTGTCCAGCAGTGCTGAGAGCACCGATCGCTTCTCTCTTTCCATCCTTTCAGAGAGCTGCGAGCATTGGTCATCGAGATGGTGTTGGCCACAGACATGTCCTGCCATTTCCAGCAAGTGAAGTCCATGAAGACAGCCTTGCAGCAGCTAGAGAGGTGCTGGGGTGTTGGCAGGGTGTTGCTGGGGCCAGGCCAGAGGGAGGGGTGTGTGAATTGGGTGCGTACTGCGTAGCTGGTTGCCAGATCTTTCCGTGGGTGTGGAGACTGCTGGCTCCGGGCATCTGTGTGAGTGTATCCCTGTGGAAGTGGTGTGGTGTGTGTGAACGTGGCCTTGGGTTTATGTACAGTCTGGGCAGCTCATCAGTTGGGGAGCCCCGTGGGCTCAGAGTCTGAGATGGGGTCACTCAGTGCAACTTTAGGACAAGCTTACTCTGGAATATTGGGAAATTCATTCAGCTCTTCTGGACTTCAGTGTCCTTATTTGTGAAATAGTGAAAATGATATGCCTCCTTCCACAACTGCTTGCCAGTAGTTCCTACTCTAATAGGGTTATTGGAGAGTCACATGAGGTTAAAAAAGGACAGAACAAATGCCATAATTGCATCTAAGGCTTTGTAGAAGTAGGTGGGGCTATATAAATGTGTATAAGGGAGGACGGACTATGTTTGTGTGTAACCTGAACAATCTTTTTGTACTGTGTCTGTGCAGTGCCATGGCAGGGCATTGTTGGGGGTATAACAATAATAATGATTATTATTATAATCAGTATAATCAGTATTGCCACTATAATCTACTAAGCCCTTATTATGTGCTACTCTTCTAAATATTTATTTTGTTATATATCATTTAATTTCAGAATAATTCAATATGTGTTAGAGTTGTTATTTCTATTTTGGGGCTTAAGAAAATGAAATGTGGAAATTTTAAGTGACTTGTTCAGTGTCACACAGTTAGTGTATGGTAGGTGTGGGGGGATTCAAACCTGTGCCCTTTGATTCTCAGAGCCAGGGTGCTGCTACCTATGCTACCTACGTGTGTGTGTGTGTGTGTGTGTGTGTGTGTGTGTGTGTGTCCTGGGAGGGTGTTTGAAGTTATGTGAAAAGATGAAGTTAATGGATGTATGGGTCTGAGAGAGGGCGTGTGATGGAAGGTTAGAAGATGGCTCAGGTTTCCTCCTAAAAGATCAGTTTCCCTTTCCTTGCCACCTGCCCCAACCAGGATCGACAAGTCCAAGGCCCTGTCACTTCTCCTCCATGCTGCTGACATCAGCCATCCAACAAAGCAATGGTCGGTCCACAGCCGCTGGACAAAGGCCCTCATGGAGGAATTCTTCCGCCAGGTAGCGTGCATTTTTGCCCACCCCCTGCCCATGGGGGCCTTCTTGCCCCTTTTTCGCTGCAGGTTCCCCTCTGTTCCTACTCCATATCTTCATTCAGCTACCTTTTGCTTCTGACCTGACTCCAGGCCCACTGTAGGATAATAAGATCACAGGTTCGAGCCTGGCCTGGGCAACTCAGCAGCTTAGTGAGATCCTGTCTCAAAAAAAAAAAAAAAAAAAAAAGTTGGGGGGCTGCAGATGTAGCTCAGTGTGAAGTCCCTGGGCTTAATCCCCAGTACCACAACCAACCAACCCCACACACAAACAGAAAAACCACAAAACACAAACAAAAAACAAAAAACGTAAACAAATTTGTCCTCAAAGCTTAACTGTGCTTGTCCATAGCTGCATCCAATTACGTATCACTCATCTCCTGGTCAAAGGTGCAGAGACTCCTCTCCTTCCACAGCAACCCATTGATTGGTGGGTCTGAGGTGTCCTCTCTCTCCAGGGTGACAAGGAGGCAGAGCTTGGCCTGCCCTTTTCTCCGCTCTGCGATCGCACTTCCACTCTGGTGGCCCAGTCCCAGATTGGTGAGTGTCCTTTGCTACAGGGAGGAGAAGAATGGGGAGGGGGAAAGGATGCTGCCTGGGCCCTGGGCCAGGATTTCTCCAAGTTCCAAGCCCACAGGCCCCTTTTCCTGTAGAGGCAAGCCTGTGGTGGTAGAGTGTGGGGTCCTACACTGGGAGGCCGGGCTGCAATGGTGGCAGTTCACTGGGCTCACAAAGACTTCATCCATGGGTTACTTTCCTACCCATTCTACCTGCAGCCAGGGGTCGTGGCTGGGCCAGGTCTCTCCTCGTCTGGTCCCTGTTCCATGTAAGACATCTCCTCTGCAGGTTTCATTGACTTCATTGTGGAGCCCACATTCTCTGTGCTGACTGATGTGGCAGAGAAGAGTGTCCAGCCCCTGGCAGATGAGGACTCCAAGACCAAAAACCAGCCCAGGTGAGGTGGCAGAGTAGCCAGGTCTCCTGGTTCTGGGGAGGAATGTTGGACTCAGAGAGGACAGTCCTGGGGAAAAGGTACAGCTGTGGCAGGGGTGTTGGGCAGCAGGCTGCTCCAAACTTGGGAGCCCCTTTGCTGTTTGTCACAGTCAGAGTGGAAGGATGGGACCAGAAGGGCATGACTGCTCCCCACCACATTTTACAGGCATGGTGGCACACACCTGTAATCTCAGCACCGAGGCAGGAGGGTCATAAATTCCAGTTCAACTTAGTGAGACACTGTCTCAAAATAAAAAAATAAAAAGGGATGGGGATGTAGCTTAGTGGTAAAATTCCCCTGGGCACAGTCCCCAGTTCTACAAAACACAACCAACACACACATGGACACACACAGATGTACACATGCGTGTGCTCACACATGACCAACCCCTGAAAAACAACTCTGGGCTGGGGGTGTACCTCACAGGTAGAGTCTTTGCCTAGCACGTGCAAGGCTCTGGGGTCAATCGCCAACACTACAGAAACAATCCAAAAACCTCCTCTTTTCCCATTATAACACAATACACATTCTTTCTTTCCATTTTTTTTCCTTCTTTCCTTTCTTGTACTGCTGATTGAACCCACCACCTTCACACTGAGCTACATCCCTAGCTTTTCAAACTTTTTTATTTAAAAATTTTTTATTTTAAAATTTCACTGAGTTGCTTAGGCTGAGCTCGAGTTAGCAGTCCTCCTACTTCAGCCTCCCAGGGTGTGGATTAAAGGCACGTCACCACACCTGGCCATTTTAGTTGTCTTATTGCCTTTCAGATATACTTGTTTTTATTTTCCTTCTACCAGGAGAGAAGGTGTGGTGAGGGAGGGTGGAACAGGGAGGAGAGGGACAGGGACTTGGGGGTTACCTAGTAGCTGGAAAAGAGGAGGACTTGGTTTCCTAAATCTTCTGGTTTCCCGTGGTCTCTTCTTAGAGGGCTATGAAGCTTGTTCTGGAGTGGACTGGTCTCACCTCTGGAATGGGGGGTGGGTCCTGTTTCTAGCTTCCAGTGGCGCCAGCCTTCTCTAGATGTGGATGTGGGAGACCCCAACCCTGATGTGGTCAGCTTCCGCTCCACCTGGACCAAGTACATTCAGGAGAACAAACAGAAATGGAAGGAACGGGCTGCGAGTGGTGGGTGCCATTGGGGGGGCTGTGGACCTTGAGGGGGTGGCTACTAGAACAGTAGTGGGTTCCTTTTTTCTTAAGCCCCGGTGCAGGTCTTTGACCCCTAGAGTTGGGAATAGAGCCAGTTAGACTAAAGTTAGGTCACAGGAAAGCCTGACTAACCTAACGGTCTGGACTGTTCCAGAGCGGGGGCGGAGAGAGCACGGGACAGGCACAGGTTATCCTACACCCATTGTGGGATACAATGGGCTGGGTACATGGTGCCCTTGTAAATTTGGGTAACTTGGTGGTTCTGACTCTTCCCTCGGGTAGGGCTTGTGAGTTCCTGCAGGGTCAGAGAGGCTCTTCTAGTGGGGGTGGGTGGAATGGAGCTCAGCTCAGAGGAAGGGCAATAGACAAGAATCTCCTACTGCTCTTTACATACTCTGTGGTCCTGGGGAAAACACTCCATGGTCTGACGTCAGTTTCCCTTGTACCCCTCCCCAGGCATCACCAACCAGATGTCGATTGATGAGCTGTCCCCCTGTGAAGAAGAGGCCCCACCCGCCCCTGCGGAAGATGAACACAACCAGAATGGGAATCTGGACTAGCCCTGGGCTGGCCCAGGTGAGCAGGTTGTGGGGCAGCAGGGAGTGCTGCAGATAGATGTGAGGGTCTCTCCTGCCTTCTATCCAGGCAGAAAAGTGGAGGAAGTGAAGGCAAAGCACTGAGCTGGAGTGTGGGTGGGAAGCAGGGAAATCCTTTTCCCTCTTTGGTCCCACAGACCCTGCAAGAAGGAAGGATATACAGCAGCAGGCAAGGTGGCACCTTACTAGGCCTTGTGCCAGGAAAGTACACACAACTAGGGCACAAGGCTTAGGGGGCCCAGGTGAGTGTAACTTCCGTTTCAGCCCCGCTCATGCCCTTTGCCTGGCAGCTTCTGATGGGCATTTTTTATAACTGTATGTGGAGCTGAGTAGGGACCTGGCAGGACTTAGAGAAGGAAGGTCAGGCTGGAGATGACAACAAAGATCAGCTCTCTGAGATTCTCTCTCTTTCCCCAGGTCCTCACTGAGTCTGAAGTATTTGATGTCATTAGCACCATCCATCAGGACTGGCTCCCCCATCTGCTCCAAGGGAGCATGGAGGTCACGGAAGAGACAACCCACCCGAAGGCCAAATGCCAGAGATTGTGGGGTTGGGGGAAGGGCCCCTCCCCACTGACACCCATTGGGGTGCACTTTAATTTCCTGGCAGCAAGTCTGGGAAACTTCAGGCTCCCAATGGTCACTGTGCCCATCCCCCTGCCCCTGGACTCCCCTCCTGGCCTGATGGCTGCCTGGGAGAGGGCAGCTTCCTAAGGCTTCCCAGGGCCAAGGTGCCAGCCCCCGGGCCCTCCCCCCATCCTTTTTGCCTCCAAGTTTCTAAGCAATACATTTTGGGGGTTCCCTCAGCCCCCCACCCCAGATCTTTGCTGGCAGGTCTGGGTTCCCTTTCTCCTCCCCTGGGAAGGGCTGGAATTGGGTAGAAAGCTGGGGTTTTTAAAGCCCTATGTGTGGGGAGGGGAGGGGGTACCTTCAGGGCATGGCTCTTTTCTAGAATGGGGTAGGGGTGGGCATCCCCATTACCCCAGACTTGCACTGCTTCGGCCCCATCCCCAGCCTGACTCCCTGCCATCTTCTCTCTTTCCCATGCTGAAATGGAAGAGAGGAGCCTTTGGGACCAGGGTCTGAGCGGAGGCCTTTCCTGGGGTTCTAGAGAACTCGGGGCTGGTCTGGGCCCCTGGGGCTTGTCACCTGCTCTGGCTGTCTCAGCCCATTGCCTCTTTCTTCTCCTCTGGAGCTAGGAGGAGCTCCCATCCGACCAATGTCTGTAAAGTGCTTTGTAGTCTCTCCAGCCAAGCACCTTCAGGATGCATTTTATGAGCACAGGCAGGAGAGTCCAGCTGGGTTGGGGGAAGGGCCCCTCCCCACTGACCCTCCCGTGTATGGGGAGGGTAAGGTACAGTTGCATAACCCTGTGTTGCTAACAGAGAGGGTCCTTCCTCTCCCTCCGGTCTCCCAGAACTGGCTCAGCTGCTGGTACCAAGCGATCCCTCTCTGGGACAGCAGTGGGTGGAAGGCAGGTGTGGGAGGGGCTCAGGGCTCTGCTGTTGTGACCTCTGGAGAGAGCCCAGCCAGGCCTGGTGCCCCTTCCTCTCCTCAGGCTCCTCCTTGCTCCTACCTTGCCCTCAAAAGGCCAAAGTCCAGGTGACTGCCTCCTCCTCTCTTGTAAATACCAACCATGCATCTATACAGTGGGCCCTGTTCTTGTGAAGTTCATATCCATGGCCCCTTAGACCTGCCACCCCGAAACTTGTCCCCATCCCAGTGGGGCAGAGACGCATGTGACTCACTCCTGCCCTTGGTCTCCCAGGCCCTTCTGATATAGCCAGAGATCAATAAAGAAAGGAGACCAGGCTGGGCTGGCTGTGTCTGGTGTTCACTGAGGGAAGCTGATGGAGGATCTTGTCCACCGCCTTTTTTTTTTTTGGCACAGGGGATTGAACTCTCGTTTACTGTCTTTCTAAAGCTGATAAAATCCTGGTGAGGTGTACTCTTGTGTACAAGCTGAGGCCTCCTGAGAGGAGGTGCCAGTAGGTGCTAGACAGGAGTAGGGCCTCACACTTCCCCCAGGCTCTGCTTTTTTCTCTGTGCTCTGCTGCAGCTTCAGCAAGGAAGGTAGATGAAACTTGCCTTCTCTCTTTTCCTCTCTTCCTCCACTTGGGAAAAATTAGTCAGTGTCAGGAGTACCCTCGCTGTGGGACCAGAGGACATTTCACCTGTGCTTGGTTTTTGTCTTACCCTGGTCTCTCAGTACCTGGAACAAAGGGGAAGATGATCCTACTAGTTCCCAGCAAGGGCCTCTTCTCAACCTCTGTGCTCTGTCTGTTTTTGCTAATGGATTGGAATAAGGGGAGGTGGTCTCAAGGCTGGAGGAGGGAACATGACCCCCGCACCCCTTCACCATGGGCCAAGGGCCAGGGTGCACCTCCCTCTTTTGTCCAGCAGATGGCGCACATAGCATCGTCATAGCTGTAGTGCACGGGCTCTAGGGCTCCCAAGTCTTTAACAGCTGCAGGGCACCCCTGCCCTGTGGCTAGATCTTTCTTCAGCAAGAAGCGAAAACCTGGGGCCATCCTTCCTTCTTGGCACCCTGGAAGTCAGTCCTCCCACCTGCCTGCCCCTCCATCTCTTCCTGTAGCAAGTAAAGGCAAGGTCAGGGAAGACTCCCTTTTGGAGCTTCTGCCCAGCAATCCTATTTCCTCCTTCCTAGAGGCAGCTGGGCAGGAAGGGGCAGACAGGAGGGGATGCAGGAAGATTCTCCAAGCTTGGAAAGAAGGAAAGTGCCAAGGACCTAACACCAAATTTATCACTGTTTAAAAACAAGAGATTTTCCCCAAAAGTGAAGATGTAAGAAACTGATCCAGTGTACATGCATTCTCAAACTGCAGTTGCGATGCCAGGATGCTTCCTCCTCAGACCTGTTGTGGGGAAAGAACAGAAGGGGAAGGTGACTGCGTGGTCAGAGGCTCATTCGTGTGTCCCCGCCCAACCAGTGTTGGGTCAGTCTCCAACCCTTGCCAGCCTATGCTCAGGGAGTGAGGACTGTAAAATCAGAGCTCAGAGTCAGCTCATCCGACCTGCATCTCCAGGCAGGACTACTGCCCACTCATCCTGGGCAGGGGAGGACCTCCTTTTGGGTTCCAAATGTCCTTTACCAAATAAATCCGTGGCCTGCTCCTATCCCCTGTTCAGGAGCGAGAAGTCCTATATAAAGTCTAACTTCAGTCCTTCCTGCTGCAGCTTAATCCCATTTCTCTTGGTTTGCTTGTTAGGGAGGCAAGTCCTCTTACCATAAGAATATTTCAGTGGCAGAACTGGTCCTTTGTTTCTCTTTTCTGATTGCAAATATTAGCCCCTTGTCCTTATCTAAGTGCTCCCCGGCAGACCTGGTGGCCCAGCCCTGGGGTCTTACCGAGTTGGCTCCCTGGGAGTCCAGGGGAGGTATATGGATGGAGGGTTCCTCTGTGCTGGGCTCCTCACTGCTCCTCTCCTGAGTCTTAGGGGTGAATCCTGCAGATTCTAGGGAGGGAAGAGGAGGGAAGATGAGGTAGTAGGGAGAGGGCATTTATGAAAGCCTTGGAAAGAAGGGATTGCTGCTGCTTACCACACCCTATGCCCAGTGATCCCTGAGAGAGACCCACGTGGGAGCAAAGCTGCAGGAGCTACAGGGTTTTCTCTGATCACAGTTACTACTAGAGACTCACGACTTTTTTTTTTTTGGTACCGGGGATCGAACTTGGGTCCTTGCTCTTGCGAGGCAGGTGGCGGAACCACTGAGCTAGATCCCTGGCCCGAGACTCATGGCTTTTTATCTGCACTTAGACACTGAAAAAGAAAAGCCTCTAAAAACATGAAAAAAAATTGGGGTACAGTGTGTGGCTACACTTGACCTGAATTGATATGAAGCTACTTTTAGTCTTTACCCATTCAGTGAGACCATTCATTGGATTGTAAAAATATTAATGTTTGATTATTAGGGTGCTCTGATATATATATAGGATATATAGTATACTATAGGATATATATAAAATTTCATAAAATTAGACATTCTGAATTCTGCAACCCATCTGAGATAAGGGATTGTAGACATGGATTAACATCACTATCACCACAGATTTCATTTATTACATACTTTGTGTCAGTGCTCCTGAGCTAAGAACCAGACTCAACTTTTTTTTTGTTTTTTAGACCCATTTTAATATTCACAGACAACCCAATGAAATAAACACCCTCATTATCACATTATCATTTTATAAGCCTAGGTTAAGTTGTTCAAGGCCTCTCAGCTGGCTAAATGGCAAGTGGCAGAGTCGGGAACCTAGCCTGTGAGTGAGTGCTTTTCCCATAATGGTGGCTTCTCCCATACAGCTGCAATAGGGATCTCTGGGGTCCCAGCTGGGAGGGCTCAGTGTCCTACAGTAAGAAGAGGTGAAGGTTCAGATTCATGCAGGTATGTCCATATCCTTGAGCTGGCTTTTGGCTATTTCAAGACCTCTCCTAGGCCCAACACTACCCCCTCCCCCAGTGGGTGTCTTGCCTCCTACTGGGCTTGGGAACAGAGGGTCTGGGGCCCTCTCCAGGCTGTACATACTCTGTGCTGTCCCAGGGGTGCCCAGCCTGCACTCTGCTTCTGTGTCTGAGATCCCAGGTGGGCAGGACTCCTGGGTCCCTGTGCTCTCGGCAGCTCCCTCAGGCTCCTCTCCTTGCTTCTGTTGCCCCAGGTGATGTTCAACCATTGTCTGGAGCTCTGGGGGCACAAAGAAAGGGAGGGAGCACTACGTGACTGCCCAGAATCTCCAACAATCGCCACTCATGGGTTGGCACATGGGTAGGTGTGACTTTCCCATCCCCTGAGATATGGACAAGGAGGGGACATCAGCTGGGTAACAGAGGATCAAAAGCTAGACTATACAAAGTAGTTCTTTCAAAGGTAAGGGAGGCATAGGGTAAGAACTCTGAAGAATGCTCTGCAAGATATTCCTGACTCGCCGGGATACGTGGTCTCCCCTGGGGACAGGAAAAAAGACTCCATTTAGATTCAGGAAATATTTGAGTACCTTCTGTGGCTGTGCTGTATGCTGATGAGTTCACATATATTATTTATCTGCCATGACTAGATGGTATTCAAGGTTGGGTGGGGTAGGTAGTTTCTGCAAAGCCGCTTGCTAGTGGCAGAGCTGGGCTTTTAGCCCTGTCATCTAGCAACAGTTGCACTCTAATAGAAGGGGTTTCAATGACCACCCACATGACCTTTCCAAAGGGGCATCAGGTCTACATCTCAGCTTCAGGCCTGCAGAGGAAAAAGGCATTGGAAGGGTCTGCCCAACCTTTCATTGTGGGTGTGGTCCTTGTCATCTTCTTCCGTTGGTGTGGAGACATTGCCAGAGTGGACTGTGGAGGACACAGAGGACAGACAGATGGTGTCAGCCGTTCCTGCCCCACTCCTTTGCCTTGCCACTCTTTTGGATTGGAGATTGGGGCTTCAGAAAGAAGCGCAAAGGAAATTCCTGCTTTCCAGACACTTCCACTGTGGTGGCAAGGAGACTCCGTGTGTGTGTGTGTGTGTGTGTGTGTGTGTGTGTGTGTGTGTGTATGTGTATAAGCATGAGTACAGGCCCCACTTATGTACCTTTTGGGGAAGGAGAAAAGAGGGAGTCAAAAAGTCCTACAGGTTGGGCATAGGATTTTTTTTTTTGTTTTTTGTTTTTGATGTGGCACTGGGGATCAAATCCAGGCCTTGTGCATGGTAGGCAAGCACACTACCATTGAGTTATACCTCCAGACACAGGCGGGCAAGGTTTTGAGAAAAATCCTCAATGCTCCTGGGGGTCCCCCAGGCTGAGCTGAGTGGGGGGCAGCTTACCTTGAGAAGTGGGTTGGGGATCCGGTCTTCATCCACTTCTGAGGGGAACAGGGAAAGGAGAAGGCCATAAGGCCAGGAAATCCAGGGTCCCAAAGAGTTGACCTCCTAAGTGGAGGGGACTGTGCAACTGCCTGCCTCCTGATCTCTCTAGGAAGTTGGCCCTCACAGCTGCCTCAGGCCCACTCCCTCCTGCTCCCCTCCTGCTCCCCTCCTGCTCTGCTGGCTGGCCTTTCATCCTCTGCCTCTGTCCTGGACTCTGGCCAATCTGTATCTCCATCCTTGCCCCTTTCCTTGAGGTCTCTGAAGGCAGAATCCGGTGTCTTTCTGCTTTCTTTCTCCCTCTGAAGTATCCACTTCTCTTTCTCCTTCCACCCATTCCCCCATCCCATGGCCTGAGCCCTGCACAGGAGAGACCACTGATGGAGAACAGTGCCAGGGTCCAGGCAGGTACAGTCATTTGGTGTATTTGCGGGGAAGCTGGAGACCCATCCTGAATTCCAGTCTAGCTAGTTAACCTGACCATCTTTCCTCCATGTCCCTGTCGAGCTCCCTTGACATTCTCGGAGACTTTGTTCATTTCCCAGACTCTGATTGGGACAATGGTGACCAGAATCCCAGCTGCTCCCTGAGCTGTTTCTAACCTTCCCTTTCCCTTGGGGGCCATGAAGCTAGCTGATGGAGGCGGTCCCTCCCCCTCACAGCTGTCCCTGCCTCTGAGGGAGGGGGCAGCAGCATCTCAGTTGCTGGAGAAACCTGGAAGGCTGTTGCTGCAGCAACCAGCACTCAGTTGACCATCCCAATTCCTCAGGGACTGAGGAACCTGGTCCCCTCCTCTTATTAGCACTGTTCCATTTTCCCAAGAGCAAAAGCTAATTCAGGTAGCTGCCACTTCCCTGGTTTTTTTTTTTTTTTTTT
>NW_004624904.1:2612984-2629542 GCF_000247695.1 Heterocephalus glaber
TTTTTTTTTTTTTTTTGGTGCCAGGATCGAACTCAGGACCTTGTGCTTGTGAGGCAGGCGGCAGCACCACTGAGCTAAATCTCTGTCTAACTACTTCCCTGTTTTTGAGACTGAGGAGATCCTTGACTCCTTCGATCTACCTCTTGTCTTCAGTTTCACACTCATCTGCTCTCGCTGGGACCCTGCTGTTTGTAGTAGTTCCCACTTTTTTCAGTGACCCATCCTTTGGTTACCTGGAGATGACTGGTCACTGGTCAGCACGAGGGTGGCAGGCGTGGGGCGGCGTCTCCGAATCTGGGGTGGGGTTGGAGAGGCAGAGGAAGTAAAAAACATGTAAAAGTAGCTGTCAAAGTCTCATCCAATGCTCCTTGGTTACACAAGGCAGGCCAGTCCACTTAGTTGTAGCCTTTAACATGGAGACTTTTTCTTTTCAGTCCTGGGAATCAAACTCAGGACCTTGCACTTGCCAGGCAGGCACAGTGCCACCGAGCTACATCCCCACCCCCCACCTAACACACCTCAAAAAAAATGCCATGTTACACTGGACCTGCTATCCTAGGGTGGGTGTCCTTGGGCTCATCTGCTCCTTTGGGGAGTGCTACTCCTGCCGACTCAGAAGACCACCTCCTCTCCCTGCAAGTCCCCCTCCTCTTCCCACCCGCCCCCATTCCTGCCCCAGCTCTTCATCTCAGCGGCTTTATCTGCTCTAATGCATTGATTTCTGGACTGCTGTCCTTCCGTCCATCCTGGATCAATGGTCAGAAATATCCTGAGAGGGTACAGGGCTTTCCCTTGGCCTCCCAGGCCCCCCCGCCATAGACATTAACCCTTTGTGGGTCAGCACCTGCAGAGAACATCTCTCCAGCCCACCCAGCCCAGGGAAGGAAGGTCTGAATGTGCCTACTGCTTCCTAAAGTCCTCCTGATCTTTGGACACACTGGCTTTCTAATTTGTCTGGGAAATCCTTGTCATGGCAAATATAATGCAAGGAAGAGCCTTAGGTAGGACGCTGGCCAGGGCCTAAAGGTTAGCTGAAAAATTTTTATCCTGGACTCCTGGTCCCATTCTAAGAGATTAACATGTACAGCTGAGGCACTGCAGGGGCTTTGACCCCCCCCCCCTTCTTTTGTTGTGCTGCTGATAAAGTTGACCTGTTGTTGAAGTCAGTCCAAGGACTTCTGGGATGAGTGGTTCTTTTCTTTCTTGGGAAACCTTGGGGTGGAAGAGCATAGAACAGTGGGGGTTGGAGCTCCTGCAGCTCCCTCCAGGGCAGGAAAGGGGCTCAAGTTATGCAGGGCTGAGAGGAGTGGGGTGGGGATGCTGAATGATCACATCTCTATCTCTGCATATGCATTGTTCAGTGTCATCCCTGCTGGCAGGGGAGGCTGGGAAATGGAGAACCACTGCCCTTCTCTATGCCTAGAAAGTGGATACCAGCTATACTAAGAGGGGCTGTTTAAGCCAGAGAGGGATGCTCTTCCCAAAGAAAAAATAGCATAGCAAAAACAGAACGGGGGTATTTGAGGGTAGGGCATTGTTCCAGGAGAATCCAATGACATCTATTTTGAGTGACATTTCAAGGTTCCCAGCAGTGCCCACCCTGTGTGTGTGTACGCAGGCACACACTGCACAGATATTAACTGTGAGTTGTCTGGCTATTTATTCCTGGTGCACATGGGTGGAGGACAGGCAGTGTGGCACTCACACTTCATGCATGTGGGTGTGGTGGCATCTCTTTAGGAGGAGAGGACTCCTCCTCAGTCTCTTCTGCCCCTGGTGGGGAGTACTGGCCCTACAACAGTGGAAGAGAGGGTTAGGTAGAGTGGGGATTAGGGGGTGGAATAACATCTGAACTGGGATCCCAAGGAAACTCTGAGCGTAACAAAAATGAACTCTGAGAGGGCAGCAGGGCTCTAATCTTGCACAGGTCTCTTACTTAATCTGGTTCCTTGCCTTAGACAAGGTTTGGAAGCAATCAGAACCCTCAAGAACTGTGATATCCCACAGCAGGAGGGAGGGAAGTCAGACTTGCTGACGCACCTGAACTGGTAGTAGAGAATCTCTTCCTTTTTTGCATCTATCCCAAATTCTAGCTCTCAAGGACACATGGTGCCTTCACTTCTGATTTATCTCTAAATCAGCAATGCCAAGGAACTGGTGGTGGTAGGCATCCCTCTACCCCTGCCACTCTGTGCTCCATAATGCAGGGCTTCAAGTCCTTTCACCCTCCCCTGTGGGTCTGGGTTAGGAGCTCCTGCCAAGCCTGGAGCTTTTTGCCTACATACTTGGTAACACAGCAGGAAGGGCTGAGGCTAGATTACAGGTAGAATTTCAGGCAGAGAAGACACAGATTTCTGAAGATTAGAGAAAAGCAGGTCTAAGTCCCAGCTGTTCTTTGCTCTTGGCTCCTTATTCCCCCAATTCCCTGTTCCTAAAGCATCCGGCCTACACCGTCCTCCTCCCAACACCCAACACACACCTACTACACCTGCCTCCTACAACACCAAACAGAAGCAGGTGTCAGGCCCTACCTGTGCCAGCGGGTGGCAGTTCTCCTTGGATCCCCCAGCTCCCATAGCCCATACACTTGGGCCCTTTTGCTGGAGTCAGAAGTTATCTTAGCCTGTCCCTGTCTCTGGGCATAGAAGCCCTCCCTCTAACCTCCAGGAACACTCCCCATGATAGGAGCTCTGTGAGGGACCACAGTCCCTCCTGTAGTCATACCATAGAGGTCCGGAGGTGGTGCTCACCCCAGGCCAGGGGCGACCTCTGCCTTGGGAAGCTAAAGTTACAGAGAGAGCACCTGCCCTTTCCCTTCACATCCAGACCTTATTTGCCAAACAGCTGGAGCAACAACAAAATCTCCTGGCTGTCCCAAGAGGTTACCAGGTTCTCCAATTGTGGAAGCCCAGCCAGAGCCCCAGGGCTGGTGTGTGTGTGTGTGTGTGTGTGTGTGTGTGTGTGTGTGTACCCAGCACTGACCTTGTGGAAACTGGGTGCTGGGTAGGAATGGAAGGTCTAGGAGAATAGACAGAGAATACAACAAGAGATGGAGCAATGGGCAAATATGCAAATGTTTGTCAAACAGGCAGTCGGTAGTAACCCTCTCCACAACGCTCACTCTCACTGAGACACACACTGCTCACACACTCTCACACACGGCTGCCTCTGCCAGGCTTCTTGGAGCTAAAAATAGGCCAGGCCAGGAGGCTGGGCCAGGGCCCTGGACTCCCACTCTCGATCCAAGGCCCTCACAGTACCTTGCAGATCCTCAGCTTGGACTCCAGTCCCTGGACAGCACCCACCTCTGCGCCAGCCGCCCCCCCTCCCCCCCCCGTGTCATTCCCTCGATCCCATGCCTATGCTCCAGTCCAGAGGGCAGGAGTTGGGAATCGGGATCCACGTGCTCAGACTTGCAGAGGAACGGAGCCCCGGGGCTGCAGACCCCACCACCCCTCTTCCCCACGCCCCAGGGCTCTCGGTTGGCCGCAGCCTCTTCTGGTCACCACTCCTTGGAGCCGGGCAAGGTGCGCCCCCAGGTGGGAGGGGACAGGGAGAGCTGATTCTCTTCTTCCAACTCCCACAGTGCCAGGCTCCCCCCATCACCGACCCCCGCCCTGCCCTCCCTTCAGCGCCTCCACCGGCTCAGAACTCGGCGGGGGCTGACAGGGTGGAGCAGGCGAGCTTGCTGACGAGGGGGAGGGGTCGTGTCCTCAGATAGGCCCCCTCTTCCGGAGCTGGGGAGCAGAGAGCGACCCTCTCGGGGACAGATATCGCATGGACGCACTCGTCCTTTGGTCAGTCTCAAAGAAGCAGATGGGGAGATGAGCTTCGACGGTGGGGGGAGGGGACAGGAGCCCCCCAAACTGAGCACGATCGTCCTCGAAAGGGCGCCTCGCCAAGGAAGGACGAGGCGGGGATCCCAGGTTCCACCAGCCCAGGCAGGGGTCACTCGTCTGGGCTGGGCGAGTCCCCTGCCGCCCCGCCCTGTTCCGCACCTGCTCGGCGGCCTCGGGGTCAAGGTGCGGCTCCAGCAGCGGCACGGTGAACTGAATCTTGCGGGGGCTGTTGTCCGGCTCCATGGCTGGGGCGCCGCGGCGGCGGAGTAAAGGCGCGGGACTCGGGGCTGGGGCGGGCGCGCTCCCTCTCCCTCCGCTCCGGCCCCGGCCCCAGCCCGGCGCGCTCGGCTCGCGGCTCCCGGCTCGGCGCTCCAGGCTCGCGGCTCCCGGGGCTCTGCGGCCGCCGATTGGCTCCGCGCCGCCCCTCCCGGCCCCCTCCCCTCCCCCTGCCCGGAACCTTAACCCCGTCGTGGCTGCGCCGGGGCTGCGGGGGTCACCGCCCCTCGGGCGAGCCAGCCGGAGCGTGGCCGGGTCACTGTGCTAGCCGACAGCCCGGGCGGATATCCAGGTATCCTCAGAGTTCTGGGCACGGAGTGTGAGGTGCGCTTACCAAGAACTTCTCCAAGCGGAGCGAGGCAGGGACTAGGGGCTGGCTGGGAGGGCGGAGGGTCGCTGCGGAAGAGGAGGCAGCAGGCGCGAGAGGAAGATTTCGCGTAGGACCTAACGGGGGTGGCCACACAGGGGACGGATGGAAAGGGAATTTAGGCGTGCAGCAGGAGAGATTACGGTCAGACTCGGAGAAGGACTTTCCCCTGAAAGGAAAACATTGGAGCGGAGGAGAAAGTAGGAGAGGAGGTGCGGGGCCTTGACACCCTTCCAGGCAGGGGGAGGGAGCTGAGGCCTCAGGGTCTCCGGAACGAAGTCCCTCTTCAAGTACCAGGGAGTGGGTGGAGGACTTGGGGAGAAGGGACCATCTGGGGCTCGGCAGAAGGAGTAATGGGGGTGGGGAGACAGTAAGGCTTGCGAAATAGATTTCACTTTCAGCCTGCTGAATTCATGGGGATTGTAAAGTAGGAGAAAGGCTTACAGGGGGAGAACACTGTGGGAGGGGGGAGACGGAGAGGGAAGCTCCTTTGGTGGGGTGGCTTGTTTACACTTGGGGGTGGTTTCCAGTTTCGCTGTTGGCAGAAAAAGGAAAATGATCTGCTGTAACTGAAGGCGTGGAAGTTAGACTATGTGAAGAACTTACTGGCTTGGGGTAGGACCAAGATATCAATCACCACGAGACAGTGAGGGAGATAGGATGTTTCTAGGAGCCGGTGTGCCCTGTGCTGGGGGCTGGGGATCAATGGGCAGAGGGGAGGGAGGGGCTGGGGCATGGGGAGGAGCAGGGCTGGTTACTGCTTTGGGGAAGGCGATGAGAGGGAGCGACAGGCAGTGCTGGAAGAGGGCCAGGGGCCGGGCCTAGAGGTCTGCTTCTTTTTAACTGTAGACCAAGCAACTGGCAAGTTCCTTACGGATCGACGCCTGGTTCTCTGGGGCTGTCACTGTCACGATCACCCTCTCCTCCAAAGGGCCGGCTTCAACTCCCAGTCGCCCACTGTTCTGGTCTGAACTTCACTGGCCCCTTCCCCTCTTACCTCCCCGGAGAACCTCTGAGCCCCCTGCCCTTGCCCTATCTCTTTACACACAGCAGGCTCGGTTTTCTCAGGCAGGACTTCGGGTTAGAGCGACCCGGTGGACCCTGCAGCCTGGTCTGGCCCGTGGGCTGTCCACTTGCATTTTAATTGGCCATGCTTTGTGGTTACTTGGGCTCCAGGAAGGCTTCCCCACACCCAGCCCACTCTTGCAGGGGCCCCATTAGCTCTGTTTGGGCAGCAGGGATGGCCCCCAAACAGCTGTTTCCCAGTCCCCTTTAGCCCTGCACAGACAGTGGAAGGAGAGGGTGTAAAGGCACCGGGGTTGGCGGTGGGGGAAAGGCAGGCCCCTTAGAGCCCAGGTGCTTGCTCTATTCTCCTCATCGGTTTCCCACAGGAACACGGAGCAGGATCAAAATACCCTCTCAACCAGTCTTTTCCCTGTCCTGTTCTAACCGGACTGCGATTTGACTATGGGACTAAAGGATTCCCACACCCCTATCTCTGGGGCCTCAGGGTCCTTTCCCTGGACCTCAGTCCCATTTGCAAAATAGGCAGAGTGGTCCCTGCCTCCTGGGGTCGAGTGTCCTCTGAGGTAAGGGTAGCTGGCACTTGATAGCTGTTACTACTGCCTTGCCTCCTGGCAGGACTGCGGGACCAGAGGAGTCCCCTCTAGGTTCTCCTAAGAAGGCTCCCTTAGCCCTAGTGGCTCGCCCAGCTTGCCTAGGTCTCTTTCATGTTCCATTCTTTCCCTCAAACTTTGTTTTGGCCGTGGAAATCCCTCCCACAGGCTCACACCCACCCTTCATGTTACCTCCTCAAGTCCCGGATTCTCAGACCCTCTTGTCCTGAAAACTACCCATTAGGACAAGGGCCAAGAGAACTCGGGCTTGGACAGGTGGTAATTGAAAGGCTTTCTGGGAAGAGGGGTCCTGGGAGCAGCCCGTGCTGGGTGGAGGCAGAGCAGGAGAGAACAAGTACAGGCAAAAACGACAGAGAAGAGAGGGGTCTGGGTGAAGCAGTTGGGCAGCGGGGAAGTGGTGCGTGGCAGACTGTAGTCTTCGTTTTGGGTAGGCCGGGTAGGTCTGTCTGTGAAGGTGTGTGTATGTCACTGTGACCTTTATTTATGCCCAGAGCCGAGTGAGTAACTGTGAGCGCCTGCTGGGCATGTGGGTGTAAGCAGGCGTGGGGTGCTCACACACAGGGCTGGGAGGTGCAGGGCATCTGCCGTATGCTCTTGGAACCCAGCTCGCATTTTCTCCATGAGGTGTGCTCAGCCCCAGCCTGGGCTGCACAGCAGCAGCTGTTCTGTGCATGTGTCTGGGTCCATGAATATTTAAGGACACAGGGATGTGACTTGGTGATGCAATCACGTATCAGCTCCCACTCTGCCCTGCTCTCTGTGCTGGACTCTGAGTTAGTAGGATTGCTCTTAGTTGATTGGACATTTTCTGCTCTTACTTTCCATCCTCCTCAACCCCCTTAGCTTCCTTGTGCTTTCATTCATTCACTAACCTTTTTAACCCAGGGGGCTGGGTGGGTATTAGTATATTTACTGGCCTTTTCAAGGGCAGATGGAGAGAGGCGTTGCTGAGATGAGCCACCTGGGCTGGGATTTGGGAGGTCAGGTTCAATACCTCCCCCTGCTACCAACTCCCTGTGTGACTGTGGGATCACCCCCATCCCACGTCCCACACTGGGCTCAGTTTCCTCATCTCCCAGAGGACAAGGTAATCTGCAGGCTTCTTCCTGCTCTAATATGCTACTTTGAGTTAAGGGTGTCCCAGTCACATAGCCAGGAAATCTCCGAATCAGGGTTAGAACCCAGGAGGAAGGACCTTACTTCTATCTCTACATCTCTCCTGGCCTGGGCCGTATAGCAGAGGCAAGCTCCTGCACGGTGAGTACTTTCACACACTCAGTTCTGACAAGGTAAGGCTAGAAGCTGCTTTTAAACTCAAAGGAGCAATGACCCCTTCCAAACAGTCCCCCAGGAAGCCATATGCTCATTCCAATGTGCTGCTGTTTCCCCAGCATTTCTGGAAACTCTTTTGGAATCATCTCAAAACTTGTGGCATATGCTCTGAAAAATCCTCAGAGAGAGTAAATCTTTGCATTTTGCTTCTTGAAAATGGCAGTCTTTAGGTGCCAAGCCTTGGGAAGAAGGAGGGAGGTCAGGAGGGAGGCAGGCCCTGACCTGAAAGAAGGTTAGGTTCCCTGCAGTGGGACTGTGTGTTCCAGAGGGCTCCCAAGCCCGTTTGGAAGGCTTTTCTGCTAGAGAAATTGCAGAACTATTTGTGAGCCCAGAAGCACCATCAAGATAGATGTGCGGGCTCTTGGGGTAACTTGGGAGACCAGTGGGTAAGGCCTGTTTGCCTGTTAAAAAGCTCAATTCTGCCCAGCTCAGGTACAATCCCATGCTGCTGGTTCTCTTTGGAATGGGGCCAAAGCTGCTGATTCAAAGCGATTCCAAAGTGCTTTGCCTCTTCTTCACCCATCTCAAAAGCACTGGTTGAGGTAGAAGAAACTTAAGAGATCAGCCAGCTCTCTCGAGGATGAGCCATGCCATTTCTTTCCCCAGAATGCCAGATTTGGTAGCTATGGCAGGGCAATGGCTGGGCCGGAAGCAGCACATGGATCAGATGACCTTTTGGAATACATTTGAACCCTCTGGTCATCAACAACCTAAAAGCTCCAATCCCTAGCTTGCCTCTAGCCAGCCTCTTCTGTTCCCAACCCTCTAACACCTTGAATTTATTCTTTCAACAAATATTGGGTACTCACATACACCAGGGTTTATGCTAAGTGCTAGGGATACAGTGGGACACATAACAGATACAGTTACAGCTTTCAGCCTAGCAGGAGCCAGGGGAGTGATGGGGTGGCCAAGTAATCATCAGCCTGGAGTATTATGAAAGCGGAAGTGTAAGATGCTATGGGATAAGGGGTAGCAGGAAGGAGGAAGGAGATCAGTGGGACCTGTAGCTGCTCAGACCTACTGCTCCCCCTCCGTATCAGCTCCTCTCTGCAGGGTCTCTGTCTTCTAGCTCTGTGACTCTGGACACAGTTTTGAACCTCTCTGAGCCTCAATTTCCTCTGCCTTAAAACTGGCTTAATAATAGGGACCATCCATGTTATACAAAGTGAGGAGTGAGATGAGTTAGTGCTTCCAAAGTACTGAGCACCTGTTAAGCACTTGAAAATGTTGCTTGCTTTGGCTCTTGAAAAAGCAGGGATGAAGCAAGGGATTTCAATGCTTTCAGAATCTGGGAGGAAGGTGTCTTCAGGGGGCCACCCCTGCCTCGGTCAGTGGGCCCCTGCTTCTGTCCACCCTGCTGGGATCAGCATTCTTGATGTTCAGCTGTGTCCTTGTCAGCATGGGCCATCACCCTTTCCTGCTAGTTAACACCCTCCCTGTTAATGATTAAATCTAATGACTTTGACTTGAGGGTGGGAGGATGGAAAATTCCCCAGCCACAGGACAGAGTAAGGGTAAGTTGTCAGGGTTCTGGGCATGTTGTTGTAGGTGGCCTGGGAGCAGATGCCAGGTTTTCTCCTGGGGCTGCTCGGCAGGGGAGTGTGGCTGGAGGAGGGGTCATTTGAAAGTAATAGCTCCACAGTCCTCCTGGGCTTGGCAGGTTCGAAGAGGGAACTGGGCCCCAGACCCGGCCAGGGCCTGCATTCTGCTCTGCAGTGGTTGGCCATTGGCTGCTGTGGTTGGATGGACAGGGCAGATTGGGGTGCGGTGGTTTCCCAGGCTGCTGTCCCAAAGTACCACAAACTGGGTGGCTTAAACAATAGTGATTTATTTTCTCACAGTTTTGGAGGCCAGAGGTCCAAAATCAAGGTGGCAGTCAGGCCACAGGCTCAAGGCAAGAATGCTTCTTTGCCTCTCAGCTTCTGATGCCCTTGGTATTCCTTGGCTTGTGGCAGTGTAACTTTGTAACTTAGGATCACACAACCTTCCTCACTTGTGTCTGTCAGTGCCCTCACTTCTTATAGGGACACCAGTCCTTGGATTTAGGGCCTACCCCAAGTCAAGGACAATTTCACCTTGAGATCCTTAATTAATTACCTCAGCAAAGACCCTATTTCTATAGCCTGAGGTTCTGGGTGGACATTCACTTTTGAGGGACACTGTTTACCTGAGGGTGGATAGTGAGAGGGCCTGACAGGGCAGGAAGAGGGCAAGTGTCCTAGGATGCTCAGAGACTGCTGGAGCTGGCACAGGAGGCCAGTGGCACCAAGTCTTTCCTGTCCCCAAGAGGATGAGGAGATTCTCAGGACCCTTGAGTGCAGTTGAACTGACTCTTAGGAGGCCTCAAGGGGGAGGCTGTTGGGTATGAGGGGGGAAAGGGAGCAGCAGAATTCTAGATGGGAGAAAAGAAGGAAGAGGGGACTCTGAAGGGGAACCCGGGCCTGCTGGAAACTCTTAGTCTCAGTGGAGGGGGGTTTATAACCTGTGGGATGCATAACCACAACTTGCCATAATTGCAAATAAAGTTACATTTGATTATACAACATTTTTCTTTCATTGCTGTTTTTTGTTTTGTTTTGTTTTCTACCACCATATTTTTTTTGGGGGGGGGGTACCGGGGATCGAACTCAGGACCTTGTGCTTTCGAGGCAGGTGGCAGAACCACTGAGCTAAATCCCCGGCCCCCACCTTTTATATTTTACAGGGTGGGTGAACTGGCAAGGTAATTTTTTTCTTTGCTCCCAGGTAGAAACCCAGGAAATCCTCCTTACTTTGCTGCTGACTCTCAGGTACGCATGATCCCAATTCAGAGATTAGAATAACCAGGCCAATACATGATTCAAACCCTGAACCTGTTTAGAGCTATTTCTCTGGCCTGCTGGGCCCTGCCTCAGAGGAAGCCTGCCTGCCATGGGCAGGGGCAAGGGGCACTGTTTGCTCTCCGTCAAGCTTTTGCTGCCCTCAGGCCTCTGCCCAGCCCCTCTCCTGTCCTCTCAGGTGAGCCTCAGAGCATGTGTGCTGCAGGGTGGTGGGGGTGCTGCACCTGACAGCAGTGGTAGGTCAGGTTTACATCAGTTCTTCAGTTGGTGCTGGGCCTCCTTCACCATCTGGCCGACTGTTTCACCATGCTCTCTGTGACTGTTTTCTCAGAGGCTCTTCAGAGCCCCCTTCAGCCCTGTTCCCTTGTTTCAGGAGCTTGAGACTCCTCTTCAGCTGTTCCTTGAGGTCCCTACTGGACAGGGCCCAAGTTAGACCTAGGGGGTGCACAGCACCTTCCTGCCTTTGCAGGCTGACTCTGGGGTGCAGGGCGTCTCCACAGCAGCTGCCCGAGTGGCAGCTCCTCAGTTTAGTCCTCTTGCCTTCTGAACTTCAGGTAGCATCCAGACTCCAGAACACACTGCTCCCCACCCGAGGGCCTCATACTCAGCTCTTGGGGAAATCTCTCCTATGAAGTCCACTTTCCTTCCCTTCATCCATTCCCTTCTCATGAAATCCACCCCACTTTGTACTATGACCCATGTCTTTGATCTGGCTGAGGTGGTCAGAAAAGAGTTCAAATTTCCTTTGAAATTCTTCATGTGATTGGGTGCCTCACTTTGAAATTTCATCTATTGTGTCTTGATATTTAGTTGAAATTTAAATTTCCTTTTATAAGTGTAACAAGGGTGCCAGAGGAGAAGGGTGTTGGGCTCTAAGTCTATGCCAGCAACTTCTCTTGGATGGGAGAGGACACAAAATAAACAGGTCAGAGGTAGATGGCCACCAGAGGGCAGCAGATCCTGCCTCAAGCCCTGTTTCCTTCCTTGAACTCATTGAAACTGAATTGTTTTATTCAATCTGCGGAGGCCAGATGCCCCAAGGTGCTGGGGCTCAGCTCGCCTGATATTTCAGCAGGCTCCCTGAAAGTTGACCCTGCTTCCTGGATTTCTTCACTGTTCTCCCAATTGAAATATCAGCAAAGAATCAGTCTGCTTTGTACACTGCCATTCATAAGCACCTCCCTTGTCATGGGTGTAGGGATCAAAGTACTCTGACCAGAGAAGCCTGAGAATGCTGAGCTGCAGAACAGTAACTGCTGTTGCAGAGGCAGAAATCAGGGCTTTGGGAGCATGGGGAAAGAGCAGCTGGAGGGAACTGGGAAGGGCTCTGAAGAGGAGGGGAAATAGAGTGAGGTTTTTTTTCTTTTCTTTTTTTTAGGGATGAGTAGGACTTTGAGGAGAAGAGTGTGAGAATAAGGGGGAGCCAGATGGACAAATTCCTGGGGGATGAGGGCGGTGAAATAGCATGGAGGTGGAGAGGCAGAGGGAGGGTAGCAGAAGGTGTTGCTGTTGGGGCTGTGTTTGGGGGTTGAGGTGATATTGGGGTCCAGCGGGAAGTTTGGGAAGGCTCTTTTTTTCCCTCTTAGCAACAACAGAACTTCCTTTCTGTTCCTAGGTTCAGGGAAGAGGATATGAGGCTCTGTGGCTACTTTTTTTTTAATTTGGAGGTGATGGGAGAAAATGGAGTGAGGGGGCATGGGAGCTTAAGTTTTTCAGAGAAGAAGAGCTTGGAGTATTTGATGTTGTTCAGTGGACTGAGAAGACATAGCTGGGGGGGCATTGGCACCCACTGGCGCTTGTCACACCAGGGGGAAGAGGGCATGGGCTTTGGATGGAGTCAGACCAGCTGCTGGGACAATCTCCATTCTCCCCGTACCCTGGTGACTTTGGCTTTACTTCTCAGAGTTCATTTCATTATCTACAAAATGGGAACAATAATTCCTATACCCTAGTGATATTGCAGGTATTGGATGAGCTAATATATGTAAAATTCTCAGCACAGTTCCTAGTAAGAGCTTGTTAAGTGGTCACATCTATTATTGGAATGATAATTGCCTTCACATATTTCAAAAGCTGTCACATGGAAAGGAGAACTTTCTGTGCTGCTCCACCAGGCTGATCTAGGGATGCAAGTTTGAGGAGAGAGAGTCAGGCTGTTGGGAGGGTGCAGGCTCCAGCAGAGTCACCAGAGCCTGGAGGAGGCTCCCTTACACCAAGAGATCTCTGTTGCTGTAGGTGGCTGAGCAGAGGGTTTAGGGGACTCTTTTTCACTCAGGGCTTTGGTTCCTGGGCTCTCTTGAAACTATGCAGCAGAGCCTATGGGTAGAAGGCTCTGTGAATGCACTTGAAGGGGCAGGATCCTAAGAGCAGCAGGGCAGAAGGAGCTGGCTGTGGAAAGGTCAGTGCTTTGTCAGCCTAGGCCTGAGCTGTCCTGCCTCCTCAGGTTAGAGGAGGGGTTGTTCCCTCCAGCCACCAAATGAGGGGACTCCATATTCTCTGAAGGAAGTTTCAGGCTGGTGAGGCACCGTGTGGTTGTATAAGACTCTGCCTCCAAACCTGTAAGTTCAAATGAGGCCCCCCTGTCTGTACATGCGTTGAGAAGCCCTCCTGAGACATATAGAACAGGCCACTCCAGACCAGGAGGCCCTTAGCTTCAGTAGAACAAGGACCCTTGTGCAAACACAAGGTGAACTACTGACCACGGATGGAGACAGGTAACCGATCCCAGAATAATTAGTTCCTAGCTTCCTCATTCTCTGCAGACCGGTGGACATGATCTGACATAACACTTCAAAAGATCACTTGTCCGTGTGCTGAGTGAAGGATGGATTGGAAGAGGAAGAGTAGAACCAGAGTGGTTAGGAAGCTGTTGAAGAAGTCCAGGTGACAAGCAATAGTGGATGAACTAGAGTGGTTGCCATGGAGAGGGGAAGAAGGTAAAGCTAGGACCATGGTCTGGAGATGGAATCTAAGGCCTTGTTAATGTGCTGGTTGTGAGGATGGAGGGAAAGGCAGAAATTGAGATCAACCCCTAGGCTTTTGGCTTGGGAAATGAAGTACATGGTGATGACATTCAATGAGATAGGAAGATGATGTGGACAATCAGGTACCAGTTCAGGTGCAGGTAACAAGGTCATAATACCATGGTATAAAAAGAGTGAATGTTAAACAGGGGCAACATGCTGGCTCCACAATACTCAGAACTTCCTGTCTTGTTACTCTTTCTTTTTTTTTGGTACTGGGGATCCAACTCAGGACCTTGTGCTCTTGAGGCAGGTGGCGGAACCACTGAGCTAAATCCCCAGACCCTCTTACCTTTTCTTTTAAAATAGGTGACCTAAGATGGCTACTGCAGCTCCCACCTCTCTATCTCATTCCAGTCAGTGAGAAGGGTTTAGAGAGGAGAAAGAAAGGATGTACACACTCCTTTTCTGTCAAGAGCAACAGTCATTACTTGCCCAAATATTTGCTCATACCATACTGGCCAATACCTAGTCACATGGCTATGTCTAGCTGCAAGGAGACTGAGAAATGCAGTCATTAGCTATATGAGAAAAATGGCAGGGCTAGTGAATTGGAAAGCATGATTAGGTGAAAAATCCATTGCTATGGGGCTCCTAGATTAATGGAGATGGAGGGATAGGAGGCTCTGGACAGATGGTGGGATCATTGAATTTAGGATTTTGGAAGCTACTGTAGCACAGTGTCAGGTGAAATACAAAGGTCAGGGACTGAGAGGCCAGAATGAATTTGAGAAGTCATCTGCATGAATGTTGAATGTCCTTGGGAGTGACAACAGGGGCAAGGGGGAGAGGAAGACCAAGCACCATCAGTAAATGAGGGAGGGGGCTGGGAGGGGGCTGGGAGGAGGGGCAGCCTGTCCTGAGCCTCAGAAGAGGGGAACTTTTGGAGGAAAGAGAAGATGTGGAACAAGGAGAATACCTCTTCCCTCTTCTGGATCTGGGATAAGTAGTGGTTGCAGGAATAAGCAGCTTTCACTTGAGAGGACTGTAGATGTTGTGGATTCTCAGGACATCTTAAAATATTATATAAGATCAAGTGATAGGACATTCAAAGTGAGCCACTGGGAATATGAAGGATTTTCTGATTACAGATCAGGAGCTCTAGAGGGCACCATGAAAGGTGTTGAGAGACGAGATTGGGCAGAGGTTTGGGCTGGACCAGGGGCTGGCAGAGCCAAGTGGGAATGGGGGTGGACAGCACAGATCCCTGGAGGCCTTAGCTTGGTCCTGGTGATGAGTGAGGTCAACAAGAGATGTGACAGCAGGGACTGTCACTCCTGTAAGAGTGATCATGGCAAAGTATAGATCTTAGTGCCTTAGTCTTAGATGGTTTGAGGGTTTGAGACAACTGATTCCTGTGGTTTAAGGTGGTGGCCAATCCCATAAGAGCAGGAGATGTGTGGGAGCAGAATATCTAGTGGCTCCCCATCATGAGTATCTGCATTCTAATTGCCAGAATTTGTGGGTATGTTAGGTTACACTGGTGGTGGGAATTAAGGTTGCAGAGGGAATTGAGGTTGCTAATCTCTGGGCTGAAAATAGAGATTATTCTAGATCAGTGATGGCAAACCTTTTAGAGACAAACTGCAACCCCAAATCCACTTATTTATTTATTTATTTATTTATTTATTTATTTATTTATTTTTGGTACTGGGGATCAAACTCAGGGCCTTGCGCTTTCGAGGCAGGCGGTGGAACCACTGAGCTAAATCCTGGCCCTAAACCCACTTATTTATTGCAAAGTGCCAACACTGTAGTTAAACCTGAATACTGAGGTTTTAGTTTAGAAAAAACAATTCATATGTTAACATATTTTGTCTTAAAAGAAAAATGTGTGTGTCATAGGTTCACCACTAGTGTCCTGCATGATCCAGAAGTTTCCTTAAATCTGAAAGGAAGCAGAAGAGAGAACGAGATTGATGGCAGGGTGAGAAGGCCTTGGTTGGATGCCTCTGGCTTTGAAAATGGAGGAAAGGGCTGCAGATCGAAGAGTGTGGGCAGCCTCTCCACCTATTGTGGCTGGAAGGGGCTAGGAAGCAGATTTTTCCCAGAGCCTCCAGAAAGGAATGTGGCTCTGCTGACCTCTGTGAGTTTAGCCTAGTGAGACGCACCTGGGGTGTCTGAGCTACAGAACTGCAAGATAATCAATTTGGGTTGTTTTAAGCCAGCCTGTGGTAATTTGTAGTTAGAAAACTAATGCAAGGTGAAAGGCCATCCTCTCCTGGCGACTGCTCCCTCCTGCAGGGTGGGATGCTGTGACAGCTGGTGAGGTGGAACATTTATTAGCCCATGTTTCACAAGGAGGTGGCGTTAATGTGTTAAGAATGTTCTCCAGTGGCTTTGTCTCTTGCTGTTCTACCCTCTCTCTCCAGGGCACAGGACCACACAGGGCTTCCCTCCCTGCCTTTCTCCTGGAATATTTGCTGTTTCCTCTCTATTTGGTGGCTCAGGCAGGAGGAAGGCAAGGGCTCCCTTTTGCCCAGCTTTGCTGGGGAGGTCAGTGTGTGGGAGGTTGGCTGACCATTCATGGAATGAATGCTTTGCTTTCTTTCTTGTGCCTATTCTCTGGGTTCCTTGTCCATTGGCTGGGCTCAGTGGGGTGGAGGGACAGCATGCTGATAGGCCTCCCTGGAGCCTGATGGTGGACTTGAAGGCTGGCCTTGGGGGACCTTGTATGATGGATTTTAACAGGCAAAGGCCTAAAGGCAACTCTGACCTGCAGCTTTCTAAGTGTAGCTGAAGCTGGGATAAAATTACCCCAATTCCATGTGGGCAGAGAGCACCAGACTCTGAAATGTTAGCTTGAGATTATATGTGCTAGTCTTTAGTTGGCAATTCTAGGTTGGCTTTCCCACGTCCTAACTGCCTACTTTGTTTTGAACTTCAGTTAAGGTCACAGCAGGGACCATGGAGGGATTTAAGGTATAGTCTGAGCATAGGCTCCTGGAATTATTTTTAGTCTCCATTTGCCTTGGGGTTGTTTATTTATTTTTTTCCATTAAGTTTATTGGTATATTTTAGGTATAAAATACAGTTACATTCGTCATTGGGATCTTGTACCTTTACATGAGTATCTTGGTTCTTAGTTTTTTCCCTTTCCCCTGCCCTTCCTTCACCCCCTCCACCCTTCCCTATTTGCAAAGACTTTGTTTCCATTTTTTTCCTTTTCTCATATTTTTTCCCCCTTCTTTCCTTCCCCCTACCCCTCCCACTTCCCCTCCTCATTTAGACCTTTTCTTCCTATTACACAATATCAATTATA
>NW_004624904.1:2631891-2682378 GCF_000247695.1 Heterocephalus glaber
TGAAATACATCACTCCAAGCTCTTCTTGCCTTGAGGGTTTGCATTGAGAAGTCTGCTGTGATTCTAATGGGCTTTCTTTTGTCTGTGATTTGTTTCTTTTCTCTAACTGCTTGTAGAACTTTGTTCTTCTGTTGGGTTTTTGGAATCTTAACTATTATATGCCTCTGTGTAGATATTTTTTGATCAAGGCTAGTTGGAGTCCTATATGCCTCACTTATTTGTATGTCAAGTTCTTTCCCCATGCTTGGGAAGTTTTCTGCCATCACTTCTGTGAACAGTTTTTTTATGTCACCTGAACTCTCTCCTGTTTTTTTACTGACCCCGATCAGTCTTATGTTATTCTTCTTTGCATCCTCTAGTAGCTGTTGGATTGATTTCTCATGGTCCCTTACAATTTTAAAGCAATTTTTCTTTTCCTTGTCACTAATTGCAATCTTATCTTCTATATCTGAAATTCTGTCCTCACATTGGCTCATTCTGCTGCATAGACTTTCAATGGAGTTTTTAATCTCCTGGAAATCTGTTTTTATCTGTTTTATGGATTTCATTTGTTTCCTATGTTGTGATTCCATCATGTTCCTCAGCTCCTCTATTTTTTTTCTGTGTCCTCTCCAGATTTATTAATCATGTCTTGCACTATGGGCCCAATCTCTGCTGTTATCTGAGAAATTATTTCTGATTTCATTTTTTCCAGATCCACTTGTGGTGCCGGTTCATGAAGTCCAGGTGGTTGAGTATCAGAGTGTTCCATCTCGTTTCCCTTTGGGGTTGTTTTAGGCGATTGGGAAGTCTGGTTTTGAAACTTGTTTATGTGTCTTCTCATTTCAATGGTGTGGGGGGTTGCTGCTGGTGCCTGCAGGGCTCACCTCCTCTGTACTGGTGGGGGTGGTATGGCAGCCCAGAAGCCTCCTCCTGTTTGGCATTGTATATTTATTAAGCTCTGACTGAGACTGCAAATGTCAGAGGCCAACAGTGGAGCTAACTGCAGACTTATGTTGGACTCCAGGAGGAAGGACCTCCATGGAGAGGAAATGTTGTGGGTGAAAATGGAGAAAAGCTTGGTAGAATTATTACAAACCTAAAGGATAAGAGAGAAATGAACAAGTTGTGGGGCTGGAACCTTCTGTCTCTAGAAGTCAGATTTACCCAGGGAATGAAGGGGACATGAGTCCATGTAAATAAGATATAAGTCTTGGTCTTGTAGTGAGAAAGGTCAGAAAAGAAAATAAGAAGGCATCTCTGTTGATTGAACTGGAAAAAGATACAATTTTCTTGGGAGGAAGGTTGAGTTCAAGTACCTCAGGCTTGAGATAATATTAAAAGAAGAGGAAATTTTCCATGCTTAAATACTTTTAGGGAGGCTAGGGTAGAGTAGAATATTCATTACTGCATCAGGGAGGAACGGGACCGGTGATCTAACAATGATGCAAAACAGGGAGAGGCCGCTAGAGGGAGCCAGGACCCAGTAAACTACTGCAGACAGTCACTTGCAAGGCTCGAGGGAAGCCTGGATTAGCAGCGAAGCTGTGAGCATACTTAGGGAAGTTTCAGAGGGACACAGTTAATCTTTTTAGGGGAGGCTATTGCCCAGGTCCCGGGGAAACATTCCCAGGAAACGTGCCATACAGTGACTGAGAAGATGAAACACACCGTAACGGGAGTTCATGTGCGAAAGAAACAGATCTGGGCACAGCTGAGTTAAACTGAGGCTAATGGGAGCGATACATTAAATCTCTAAATATCACAAGATAGCAGAAGAGACAGTGTGCATGCCCCAACTTCAGCGGTTAATGCTCAAATCAACCTGTCTGTTGGAGATTTTTCCTGGTTGAGGTTTAAGTGCCATGCTGAGAACTGCAGAGTTGGCACAGACCTGAGAGCACCTTGGCCAGGTGAAGTCAATGCTTTCCCCCTTCTCTCAGACACCATGGAGTTTCTGCTGTGAAGCGTTGCTGGCAGTAGCAAGGCGATTCCTGCTGGACTCAAGGGTCCCTGCCCATCTTCTGGAATTGGAGAAGACTATTGTGGGGATGCTGTGCCTTGTCCCATCTGCCTGCCTAAGCAAGCCACAGCCCTGGCCCCTGTGGTGCTGCCCCTTGGGAGGAGCATGGACAGATGAGGTGAAGCTTGCAAGCAGCAGCAGAAGCGTGGCTGGAGACCTCCCCAGAGCCATGCTCACCTGAGGTGCCCTGCTGAGTGTCTGTCCTCTGTGACATCTTTCTCTTGCACATCAAGCCCCATTAGAGTTTTTTTTCCCCCATCCCTCTCACTAAAACAAATCAAACCCCTCAAAACATGCATAGAACCATGTACTAGGTCCTAGGTTCTGGACATGTAATTGCCTGGGACCTGAGAACATGGTTGCATTTCCAAGTTTTGTTTGTGTGGAGCTGGTGCCATGTTTTCCACATGTCCTAAGTTACTCTGATTTAAAAAAGATGGACCTCTGAAGTACTTGGGATGGAGTAAGTCAACCTTGAAGATACTAGAGGAAACGCATCCCTTTCAGGGGAGAAGACTTTTGAGCTTTCATTTCCTTGCATTTGAATTAAAGAGAAGGTGTGTTTCACTTTTGTTTTCTTGTTATTTTTGAAATTAGGAAGGGGTTTCTGTTCAAATTTAGCACTGCTTTTGGTTGCTGGTGTTGAGTTGATATTTTATGCTTTCATGTAGTGCTTATTCTGTAGGCCTCAAGTGAGCTGTACTGAGCAATGTGACCAAGCTGCTTGGATAGAGGATATAGCCTAGGGTACAGTACCATTTTGGAGTTAAATTATGTCCCATTTAGATCCAATTCAGAGGCCTTGGGAACCAACAGTAACCTGGTCACCCCACAGATTTCAGGAGGATACACAGATGAGTGATGAGAACTATTCATCTGGAAGTAGGGATAACAGCTTTTTGTCTTTGTAAGGATTAAATGAGTCAATACGTATGAAGCATTTGGAAATGGGGCCTGTCACATGATAGGAGCTGTATAAATCAGTGGGTCATGTGGTCACATATCTCGACACAAACAGCAAAGTGGGAGACTGCTGTGATGCCCTGCTGGTCTTCTCTGTCCCAGCCCTCCTGCCTCACCTGTTGCAGATCACAGGCCCACCTGTTAGGCCAAAGCATTGAGAAAAGAGAAAGCTACTCTGCATTGGGGGCTGTCTTTTCTACTTGTCCCTTCCTGACAAAGGAGCAGGCTTGTGGGGATACTTTCCAGCCTACCTTTCCATTCCTTCCTTACTCCTCCCCAGGGAGAGGGGCTGATCTTAGCTCCGAGAGCCTGGCAGTGGCGTTTCCAGCTCCTCTCTGTTCATTCAGTAAGTCAGATGGGGATGGGGTAGGGAGACGGGGGAACCAGAAGGCCCCATTAGCCTGAGGTCGCCTATCTAGCTGAAATAGGAAGCCCTGCATTTTGAGTTACTGGTACATCTGCCCAGCCATTGTTAAGGTGGCTCCTTTGATCCCCATTGGGCAACAAGCCTTGTGCCATTTTCTGTATTAGTCTGAACTGAGTGAGGGTCAGAAGGATGTCTAGGGTGTCTTAATCTCCAAGACATTTCAATTGTTCTAATCTATTTTTCTCAGGAAACTTCCTCTCCAATTTCTTCCTAAAGTCCGTAATCTCGGTTACATTGGCAAGGATATTTTCCCCCATGTCTCAAGCTTGAGACTCAGTAGAATTTTCTGTCTAGTTTGGGAGATGTTTTTGGTGGAGTTGTGCACCCTTATACCGGGGAGGGGGAAGGATAAGTGAGGGACAGTGAGCAGGTCACCTCTTTTTATACCAGGAGAAAGCAAAGGAGGGAAGGAGATATTTTTATCTGTCTCCAGCCCTGCATACAGTTTGTCCAGATTTTCCTTGGTCAGGACAGTGCTGGCCCTGCATTATAGTCGGTCAGTTGTCTGTTGGTCTCCTGAGCACCTTTTTCATGTGTCCTGGGAGCAGAACCCTAGAGATTAGAGATGGCTTTATTCCCACCATCCTACCTGCCCTTTAATCGGCAGCCTTCCCTGAATTTGAAAAACAGAAAAAGACTTTCATTCTCCATGTTCTTCTTTACCCGTTGAGTTTCACATGCCTTGATGGTGAAAGCCGCCCGGGCCTGCAGGGGGATTGGCACATAGGAGGTAGATGGTTCTGGCACGTGGTAAAGCACTTGGTAGATGTTAGCTGAGTGGCAAATGGAAGCCACGTACCCTGAATAGTCCTGGAAGGTGAGAGTGTAGAGGCGTAGAGGAAGAGGCCTGGAGAGAAGCCAAGATGCTACAGTATGTGACCCTGGAAGTATCTAAGGCACAGCTCAAAAGTGTGCCAGGAGAATCAGCAAAGGGTAGTGTTCTGGAAAGCCAACGAGGAGAAGATTCTAGAAGAGGCAACTGTGCTCAACTCTGCAAAGGCAGTGCAGAGATTCAGGACTGAGAAGAAGCCATGGGGCTTGTTGTTGCCTGTGGATTTGGGGAGAGCAAGAGCAGCAGGCTGGTGGGTGGGAAAAGGCAGACTGCAGAGGGTGAGGAGGCACATGTCGCACTGAGGAGGTGGAGGCAGGCTGAGGAGGGTCAGGTCTCACAAAGGATGTCTTGGGCTGGGGAGATAAACAGCCCTGTGAGCTAAAGAGCAGGACAGGTTCAACTTAAAGCATTAGGGGAGCTAGAGAAGAATCCTAGTAGAAAGGGGATATCCTGCTTCCTTTTCTGGGCCCCATAAAACTTCCACAGATCTGGGTTTGGATTGCATCTCTTTAATGAATGAATTTGAGAGATGGTGGTTGGGATGGACAGAGGTAGGTAGGCACCTCTCAGGGCCCACTTTGGAGTTTAAGCACCCTCATCATTAGGGCTTCATGACGTCCTTTGCACTAGGGATTAAGCTTTTTAAATTGTCCGAGAATCTGTTCATGATTTTATCCAGATTGTTCTCGATTTTGTGGCTGAGCTTGGCCATTCTTCCTTCTGAGGTGGTTGCTGGGGAATATTGGGAGAGAAATGTCAAGTTAGGGCTGGTTCCTTTCTCATCTCCCTATGCTCCAGTGACAGCCTTCCACAGAGCTGGCCATCAGTGGGTCATTTGATTTCATTTATATTAATTTCTCCGTCTCCTCTCTCTCCCCCCCACCCTGCTCTTTTTTTGTGGTACTTGGGATTGACCCAAGGCCATGCTACATCCCCAGTCTCCTTTTTTTTTTTGGTACCGGGGATCAAACTCAGTACCTTGCGCTTGCAAGGCAGGTGCTGGAACCACTAAGCTAAATCCCTGGCCCTAGTCTTTTTAAATTTTTGTTTCTATTGTTTTTGTTTGTTTTGAGACAGAGTTTTGTTAAATTTCCCAATCTGGACTCTAACTTGCAATCCTCCTGCCTCGGCCTCCCAAAGTCCTGGGATTACAGTTGTGAGCCACTGTGCCAGGCTTTATTTACATTTAATTCTAGTTCCCCCACAGCTTCTTTTCTCCTTCTGACCCCACCTATTTCCACTCAAAGTAGCTTTACCCTTGCCTTTTTCTTCTTCATGCCCCCACAACTGCTTTCCTCTTTCTCTGGCTCTTACCAGTCCTGGGGGTGGGTTCAGTGCTTTCTTCTGACTGAAGCCTGGCATTTTTGAGACTCTCTTCTTGGAAGATGGGATGAGGCTGCATGGACTTCTGATTCTTGGGTCTGGTGGATTTTATCTCCACATTCTGTTTGGAAATCAGCTCTTCTCTGATGATGGAAGGCTCCTTAGAAAGGTCCTCATTGGAGACATGGTCCTTCCTGGGATGGTTAGTAGGAACAGACTGGGCAGCTGTGACCACAGAAGTGGAGGAGGTGAGGGGCAGAGAAAGCTCTCAGGGTTAGAAGCAGTCAACTAGTGCTTTATGTGGTCCCTTAACAAGTGGAGGGCATCAGGCTTGGGTCATCACCTAGTCAACATACAAGTAGGACTAAGGTCCTGTCCCAGAATCAAAGTCTGTGAGCATCTCAAATCACATATTTGATTTTGAATGTCATTGATTGGGAATTCTACTTCCCCCCAGCAAATACACCTTCCCAGTTAAAACAGATGAATTTTACAAACACCCATTCTGTGCCTGGTTCATGGGAAGAGTTCATTAATATTGGTTCTTTTCTTCTGAATTCTAGGTACTGCTTGCATTTGCCCTCTCTGGTTTCTCCCAGGTAAATGGAGGGAAGCTAGCCTGAGATGAAATCATATCTATAGATAATCTACAAAGTAGAGTCCAAAAATGTTCATGGTTTTGGGGCCGTGGGTGTTGGGAGCTTGGAACCAATGAACCCCTCAGTGTCTTTGCCTTGGGGTGAGCTGAAACACTTTACCTGCTGGCATTTGCTGTAAGGGATGGTCCCCCAATGATCACCTGGCATGAATGCTGTTCCAATGGTTCCTGGTCCCTGGATCTTGGTCAGTTAGTCCAGCAGGAAGGGTTAAGGCCAAGGAGGGACTGTCTTTGCTCTGATTCTTCTCCAGGTAGAGAGTTCATCATTTATTGGACAATCTTTTACTACCACTGAGGGTTTTTTTTTTGGTTGTTTTTTATTTTTATTTTTTGGTACCAGGGATTGAATTTGGGACCTTGCACTTTTGAGACAGGCAGCGGCACCACTGAGCTAAATCCCTGGCTCTTTGGTTCTTTTTCAGACAAGCGAGCTCTGTGTAGTCCAGGTTGGTCTTGAACTCACTGCAATCTTCCTGACTCATCCTCTCAAGTGCTGGGATTACAGGTGCACCGTCACACCCAGCTCAACACCGACTTATTCTAAAGGATGCCAGCATGATACTTACTAGAATCTGCACTGAGCCTTTACGGGGATTTCATCTTCTGGCTCTGAAACAGAAGAGTTTAAAGTGTCAGAGGTCTCTAGACAGTCAATATGTGAGTTTCTGACCCTTCCCAGCCACAGCATTCTCAATCTGCCTTACTTTTTTTTTTCTAAACAGTAGCAAAGTTTATTTGAAAAAGTAAAAATGAAGAGTGCTAGAGAAACTGGCTTTGCAGAGCCAGTTGGGCTGAGTAAAAGAGGAAAAAGCAAGATAAAAGTACACCCAGGAGGACCCAGGGCAGGCTACTGTGAGGAAAGCTACAATAGCCTCCTCCTTCCTCTTGTCTTTGTTTTTTGCAGCAGTTTGAACACACTATGAATTGATTTGATATGTTTATTGCTTTTTTTTCCTCCTAGGCTGTAATCTCAGGGATGGCTGAGGTCTCTGTCTAGTCTGTTCATGCATCCCAAGTCCCTAGAACTGCGTCTGCCTTGGAGTAAGTGCTTGATAAAGAGCTATTGAATGTGTGTGTGTGATCTTGCCTTCATTGTACAGAGGGACGAAGGGTGGTCCATGGAAGTGTAGTGACTCTGATTGTGTTGTCCAGCATTAGCAGAAGCTATAATCCAGTGGGAACCTCTGTTGACTCCTAGTCTGCCCTGATTAGGTCCAGTTTGGGCCCTCTGGTCCCAACCTTAGGCTTTATGGGTTGTAGGATTTGTGGGATCATATGTCCTCATTTCCTGCCTCCATCCCTAAGTCGTCCCAGGTGTGGACTTTTAATTCTCCATCTCCCCATCCCTCCACCCAGCACATTACAAGGTTAAAGAAGGACCTTGACCTCTAGGGGACTGCAGGGAGTGGGAAGGAGGCCACACTCACCATGAAGGATGGCGAGAGATGTAGAGGCCAGGCTGGCCAGCAGCAGGAGAGCGATGACTTTCATGGCAGAAGGGAGGCGGGATCAGTTTTCCTGGGGAGGCCATTTTGAAGTTGCTGAGACGGCAGCCTGGAAGGGGCTTTATTTATTTTGGGGTAGGGATGGGCTATGGGGAAAACTGGTTCAGGATTGGATCTGGGAGTGCCAGGTTTCCCTTCCAGAGTTTCCCATTCTGAGTACATTTGTTTTTGGGAACTGGAGTTTCTGGGAAACTGGTTAACAGGAAATAAGGCCCCTAGCCTTCTCCCTGGCCTGGGCCAGCCCCAGGGTCTACCCTTGTATGTCTTTGGGTTAACTTCCTGATGTGAACGTCCTTCCTTCATGGTGCTTACTACTGGTATAATTTTACTTTTATACATGTGGTCATTTAGTTACTATCTATTATTCCCAGAAGAATGAAATTTCCACGATGGCTGGGATTATATCTGTTTTGCTTGGGATTGTTTTTCCAGCACCTTGAAAATAGCTGGCACATAGTAGGTGCCCAGAAAATATTATGTGGTGAATGAATCAAGGAAGGGCCAGACAAAACTCCCCAACAGTATAGGAGTGAAGGAATGAGGCAGTTACAGGAGTTCCAGCAAACTGTCCTATGTTTATTCACAGGAGATATAATTCATGAAGTTATTTATTAAGCAAAGAAACTCATATGCACAGAAAAGAGGTGACTTGTAGAGTCACATATTTGGGTGCATTTGAACCAGGTCAGTCTAACTCCACATCCAGGGCCTAGGAGACAAGTGGAGGTGTGAGATGCCCAAGGAAGCATCTGGAGAGCAGGGGGACTGTGCCTAGGACTTGGATCCTGGGCCTTGGCCTGTGTAGCAAACTAATTGATCTTCTGTGTCCTCCTCTAGCTGGAGGTTTTGATGATCTCTTTGAAACATCTGTTTCTGGATTGTCTCTAGGCAGGAGAGGGCTGCCACAACCTGAGACCAAGCCCCCTGCCTTTAGCAGAAAACATACTTGCTAGTCATATGAAGTCCCACTGATGGTAAGATCTTGTCCATAGACCAAAGAGGACACTGGGCTGTGCCAACTGGTGCGAGTCCTCCCCCTCTGGGACAGGAGAGCCCTAGGGGGGTGGCAGCTGTCCTCCAGTTACTCCGTACAGCTCTCCTCAGGCAAGATAGTGAAGTGAAGGAAGTTTGTCTTGGGCTGCCTCCCACCTCTACTTCCTCCAAATTTCCCCCTCTCAACAGCAATCTTCTTACCTGTAGCCCAGGGGGTTGGGGAACAGGACAAGGACAGATGAGAGCATTCATACTGAATCCACTGTGAGGATTCCAGCTTTGCAGGTTTATTTCCTAATCTACCATCATCTTGAGGCCACCATCATCTCTAGGCTGGGCTATTTTAGTATTTAATTCTTTCTTCTGGCAGGCACCAAGCCCTTGCTGCTCAGCTGGAGGGTAGAGAAAAAATATGATGACCCCTGACCCTGATAAATCTTCGTTTTCTTTCTCACTTATTCTTTTTTTTGGTACCGGGGATCAAACTTGGGTTCTTGCGCTTGCGCAGCAGGTGGCGAAACCACTGAGCTAAATCCCCAGCCCCTCACTTATTCTTTTTATTCATGCTGGGGAGTAGGGTGATGGTGAGAGGATCAAATCTGTGTTTTCTGAATTAGTCCTCAGGGATGTGACTTAGTTATTTCTTGGTGGTAGTCTTTAGGTCACAGAATACTCAGTGACTACCATTTTTAACTTGTAGCTATAGTGACAATTATCAAACAATAGGGATTTTTATTTGGCATCTTATTTCAGGTGTCTGTTATAATTCTATATTTTGCTATCCATCATTTATTAACAATATTCATAACATATGCAGACTTGAAATTTTTTGCACTGTGTGAAGCACATTGGCTCTTTCTTTAAAAGAGAACACCCCAATGTTTTTCACCTGTTTACTGAACCTGATGGCAGATGCAGATCTCAAGTCTAGTTGTAACTCCTTGATTTACCTACAATAAAAAGGTATTATCTATGATCAAAAGTTCCAATATAACAAGTAGAAAAGGTGGAATGTAAAAATAATGAAAAGTCCCATTAAAAATGGTGTGATGGGAAGCACCTCCAGCAGCCAGTACTCCATGGTAAATATTCTGCTGGACAGAAATTGCAAGGGTCCCCTAACTAGCATTGGAATAATACACTTGATTGGGCAATCTGGAAGCCCCTAGTTGTGTTCTCTGAGAGGGTCTCCCTATCCATTGTCTTTTAGGGCCTTAGTTGGGGTGAACATTGAACAAAATGAACATTTGATTCAGTCTAGATCTAGAATGTTCAGCAAAGGCCCATGTATTAAAGGCGTGGCTGCTCACTTGGTGCTACTTGGGGGGAGGTGGCCATTTTAAAAGCTGGGGCCTAGTGAGAAGCTTTAGTTCACTGGGGAGTATCTTCAAAGGGGTTTATGGGACTCTGGTCTCTTGTTTTGTCTTTTTTCTCTTCCAATAAGTGGTTTTGGTATGCCTTGTGTTCCCACCCTGATGTGCTGCCATAGGCCCAAAGCAATGGGACCATTACATGACTGAAACCACCAAAATTGAGCCAAAATGAACCTTTTCTCTTTATAAGCTGATTATTGTAGATATTTATTACAGTAATTGGAAGCTGAGTACTGTAATACTCTCTTTTGAAGAGCAGACCAGTTCTTGGCTCCACTTTGCTCATAGCCTAACCTATTGAAAATGTTTTCTGTATTCATTTTCACCAGTTCCTGTTAAACCCATTCTAAGTCATACTTTTACCCAAACTACTGCACCAAAATTGGTCTTGTCAAGATAGTCACATTGGCAGGAGGTCACGAGCCCCGGCCCATCCCACAGGACTCCAGAGAGACCAGTGGCCACTGGCCACTCACTGCCAGCAGCCCCCATGGCTGGGAGTTACAGAGTCATGGAAGATGACAGTTCTATTGATTACAGTGTTCATGAGGCCTGGAATGAAGTCACCAGTGTCTACCTGATTGTGATCCTTGTTAGCTTTGGTCTCTTCATGTATGCCAAAAGGAATAAAAGGAGAATTATGAGGATATTCAGTGTGCCATCTACAGAAGAAACTTTGTCAGAGCCCAACTTTTATGACACAATGAGCAAAATTCGTTTAAGACAACAACTGGAAATGTATTCCATTTCAAGGAAGTATGACTATCAGCAGCCGCAAAGCCAAGCTGACAGTGTGCACCTCTCACTGGAATGAAATCTCAGAAAACGAGCAAGAGAAGTAATTGCTATCTAGTGTGGTGACCCAAAGGCCTCTAATTCCAGCACCGGGGAGGCTGAGGCAGGACACTCACCAATTCAAGGTCAGCCTGGGCTATATAGTGAGTTCAAGTGTAGCCTGAACTACAAGGCTAGTGAGACCTGTCTCAAAGAGCAAAAATGTAAAAAAAATTTTTTTAAAAGAGTAATTGTGAAACAGTACCAAAGCAAATGCCCACTTCCTTCTACTAAATCACAAATGATGTTAAAAAACCCCAAAAACTTCTCTGTGTATAAAATTATTTTATTTGTGGGTTTCCCCCATTTTTTGGTGTTATGTTTTGCTTTTTAAAATTACTTCTCCCTGAAATTTCTTACACAAATACAAATGGCTCAAAAGGCCTGAACACAGAGCCTGCACATCTCCAGAAAGATACAGTAAGACCAGACATGGGTTTCTCCCTCTGAGGACCTTTGATTTCTTCATGATACAATCAGTGAGAAATAAAAACATATCTTTGGAAGTGAGAATCCTGGAGTTTATGCCATCTTGATTAAAATAGTTTTGGAAAATTAAAAAATAAAAATCCAGCTGTTAGAATAACTTCTTTTTAGATTGTTTTTGTGATGAGTGCAGTATAAATAAGACTAATTTTCATTCTTAGTACTCTTATTAATGACTCCTTAATCGAATTAGTGGTCTTACTTCTTCAGAACTTTTCTATCAGGAAGCATACCCATATGATGCTAATCTTAGAAGCTTTCTGTGACTAGATTCCTCCCCACCTTACTTGTGTTGTCTGTAGTTTTGTTTTTTATTCTCTACTTCTTTTCTATTTGTTGGGACTTCTTTGACCTATACAGGGCCAGGCTGTAGGAACAAATGGATCCCTCTATGTTGCTGTTGGCAACTTGCTTTTCAGTCATGTCATTGTCAGTAATGTTACTCTCTGGTTTCTTCTGCTTTTTTTTCTTTTTAAAAATTTTTAGCCTTAAGCTTTTCTGAAAACCCTCCTATCTTGTGCCATTTTGTACTATACAATGAAATATTTTTACTTATTTTTTTCATGTTTATTTAAATAAAAGCTGGTTGAAGGTAGTGGTTCAACTATAACTCAAATAGCTTTTTAATTAAAGCTATACTTAATTTTAAGAGTTCATTAACAATCATTTCAAGTATTTCTTTGTTATTATTGTGAAACTAAAAGATATAAACTTTAAATAAAAATTAAGGTTTATAGAAAATGAAAAAAAGATAGTCACATTGTGGACTGTCTGTGGAATATTCTAATACTCCTCAGATTTCTTTATCAAGAGCCTTTAGATCATCCTGCCTCAGCCTCCCAAGTAGCTGAGATTACAGGCAGCATTACCACACCTGGATACTTTTAGTTTTTAATAATAATGCATGGTTCAAGGTTCAAAAGATAGAAAACATACATCAAAAATGCATCTTAAAATTTCTGGGAAGATGGTGGAGTGGTGAACAGCAGATAGAAAGTCCTTTGATATTCTGTGTCCAGATGCTGGAATATAGTAACATGAAGAGAAGAAGGAGGGAAGTAGGTCCCTGACACCCAGTAAGGATCTGAAGCAAGAATTGAAGCTCACAGGGAGAGTGAAGACAGAGACCTCAATGCAGAAGAAGGAGGTAGCAAGTGGCACTTTCTCCCTGAGCCCTGACTCACTGTGTGGGAGGGGCCTCAAACCTGTAGATGCACAGTGACTACTGGCAAGCCCAGAGGCTTCCATGGAGAAACACACCAGTGGAATGGAGCAATGGATGCAGTGGACTGCAGTGGCTGGTGAGTTAATCAGGTTTAGAGATCAATAGGAGAGGGCAGTTGGCTGGTAGCCATCTGAGAGAGGGTCCAATTGAGTTTGGAACTCAGAGCAGGTGTAGGCTGGCTCCATCTAGTGGCTCCCAGTGTCAGGGTGAGGCAGAACTGAGTTCAAGTCAGCAGGAGGTCAAGGAAATGAGTTGAAGCTGGCAGAAGGCACATGGGGTGTTGCAGACTGAACAAATCAGATTCCAGCCTCACAGCCAGAAACCAGTCTGAACTTCAGTGGAACTAAAGGTGCAGGCATGCTGGGATTAATTAACATGGATCTGGGCTCTGCCTGCCCACTCTACCAGTGACAGCAGAGACACACCGTGAGGTGGACATATTTTCCTTTTTTTAAATTTTGTTTTATTTTGTTTTGATTTTTCTTGATTGTTCTTGTTTTTATATGAGTGTGAACACTGTTTCTAGTTTTGTTGTTGTTCTGTTTTGTTCTTGTTTTTCTTTCTTTCTTCTCTCTTTCCCTGCTGTCTTCTTCACCAGTTTCCCAAAGTTTGCATAATCTTCCTTTGTCCTCCAGCCTTGCTTCTAATCTCTTCCTGGTCTTCTATTTCTCTGTTATTTCCCCTAACTCCTTTAAAATTTTCTTTACTGAGTGTAAAATTGCCATATTGAGAGTATATTTACAGTATACAATTTTCTGTTTTGTTTTAGATTTTGCTATATAACCACAAATATAGTTCATACAGTTAAAAGTGACACAGTTTGTCATTTTCCAAGCTATGTTTGATGCTATTGTTATGGCTGATTGTACTATGTTAGCCAAGGTGACATAATTGTTCTAATTAGTTGTTCTTCCTGGTATGCCAAGACTGAGACTGCCTATGGATCATAAATAATACTGTAGGACAGTGCCAAAGAACCAGGGGCTAGACCAGATAATAGCAACTTCTCATCTTCAGTAAATTGAAGAGGTAGAATTTTGCAATGGACTCAAAATTTGAAGCCAGCTATGCCTTGAAAACATCTCTGAGTAGTAGTCATTTCCTAAGAGTTCTAAATACTAGCATTAAAGTTATCTGCCATGAACAATTAATAAGCATCAACCCAGAAATTAAATTAAAAAAAAAAGAAAATGAGAAGTAACTTAAGATGCAACTCCTGACTTCCATTTCACCAAAGGCAAACCTAGGGGGCAGCAAGGTGGAACAATTTGAAACCCACCCACCTGGACTCCCTGAAGTGGTAACAGTAGAAGTAACAAAGCAGATGAATGAGGCACTAGAAAAAAAATCAAATCAGAAATAATCTCTCAGATAACTACAGAGATGACAACCATAATGAAAAACATATTAGTGACTTTAGAGCAGACTCAGATAAAAAATAGAGGAGCTTAGGAAAATGATGGAAACCATGAATGCTCAATATAGGAAAGAAATGGAATCCATGAAACAGATTCAAACATATCCAAAAGATTAAAAATTCCATTGAAATTATATGTAGCAGAATGAGCCAGTGTGAGGACTTAATATCAGATATAGAAAACAGTATTGTGGTTAGTGATCATGAAAAGAAAGATTTCTTTAAAATAGCAAAATACCATGAGACTCAATCCAACAGCTGCTATGTGATGCAAAGAAGAATAACATAAGATTGATCAGAGTCAATGAAAAAGCAGGAGATAGTGCAAAGACCATAAAAAACCTGCTCACAGAAGTAATGGCAGAGAACTTTCCAAGCATGAAAAAATAATTTGACATACAGATAAATGAGACATATAGAACTCCACTTAGCCATGATCAGAAAAAATCTATACACCGAGGCATATAATAGTCAAGATTCCAGAAATTCAATACAAGAACAGAATATTCAAAGCTGTTAGAGAAAAGAAACAAATCACCTGTAAAGAAAAGTCCATCAGAATCACTGGGCTGGGGATGTATCTCAGTGGCACAGTGCCTGCCTGGCAAATGTGAGGTCCTGAGTTTGATCCCCAGTACTACAAAAAAAAAAAAAAAGAATTAGCAGACTTCTCAATACAAACCTTCAAGTCAAGGAGAGCTTAGAGTGAAGTATTTCTAACTCTAAAAGAAAACAACCTCCAACCCAGGTTGATGTATTCCACAAAAGTATCTTTGAAAATTGATGGAGAAATAAGATACTTCCATGAGAAAGAACATTTGAAGAAATTCATGACCACCAAACCAGCACTTCAAAATGGACATTCTAGAAATAGATAATGAGGACTACAACTTCATGAACTCCAACAGAATGAATCTATCAGGCAAGGCAAGTAATTTAATGGGGAGCGGGAGGGAATTAACAACAGGGAAATAACATGACAAGGATAAGTCAATACATATCAGTTATAACCATCAATATAAATGGTCCCAATCCACCAATCAAAAGAAACAGACTGGCAGAATGGATCAAGAAGCAAGATCCAACAATATGCTGAATACAAGAAACACATTTAACTCAAAAAGAAATTCATAGACTAAAAGTCAAAGGATGGAAAACAATACTCCATGTGATCAGATCCTGGAAAAAAAGCAGAGGTACTTATTCTATTTGCAGACAAAGTGGATTTCAAGCTAAGACTGATTAAGAGACAAAGAAGATCACTAGATCCTTGTAAAGGGAACAATCTAAGAGGAAGCAATAACAATTATAAATATATATGAATCAAATACGAGTGCACCCAACTAGATAAAACAAATATTAATGGACATGAAAAGTCAAATAAGCACTGATATAATTGTAATGAGGGACATCAATACCCCACTGTCACAAGTAGACAGATCAACTAGACAAAAATCAACAAAGAAATATCAGAACTAAACCAAACTATTTTTTTTGGTGGTACCAGGGATTGAAATCAGGACCTTGCTCTTGCAAGGCAAGCAACAGCACCACTGAGCTAAATCCCTGGCCCCAAAACTAAACTTTTGAACAAATGGACTTAGTAGATGTCTATGGAGTGTTCTACCCCTACCAGAAAAACCCCCAAAACAAAAACAAAAAACAAAAACAAACAAAAAACCACACAAACCAACAAACAGAGTGTTTCACCCCACAACATCAAAATACACATTTTTCTCAGCTGCACATGGATGTTCTCCAAAATAGACCACACACTAGCTCATAGAACATGCTTAAGTAAATGCAAAGGAATTGAAATTATCCCATGCATATTATCAGACTATAGTGCAAAGAAATTGGAAATCAATGGCAAAAGAAAATACAAAAGCTTCATAAACACATGGAAATTAAATAACACCCTCCTGAACAGCCAGTGGGTCACAGATGAAATTAAAGAAGATGTTAGGCAGTTTCTATGATTAAATAATAATGCCAGTACAACATACTGGAACTTATGGGACATAATGAAAGCAATCCATTGAGAAAAATTTATAGCAGTGAATTCTCATACCAGGAAAACACAGCAAGCTGAAATAAATAACCCAATGCTGAACTGCAAGCTTCTAGAAAAGGAAGAGCAAGTCAAGCCCAAAGCTCATATGAGGAAATTATAAAGATCAGAGCAGAAATTAATGCAACAGAAACTGAGAGAACAATAAAAAGAATCAGTGAATTAGAGAATTGGTTCTTTAAAAGATTAAATAAAATAGACAAACCTTTAGCCAACCTTATCAAAAAAAGGAAAGACTTAAATCCATGTAATTAGGAATGAAAAGGGTAAAGTCACAACAGATCCTGCAGAAATCCAGAAAATCATGAATTCCTACTATGAGAACCTGTATTCTAATAAGATGGAAAATACAGAAGAAATGGACAGGTTTCTAGATACATATGAATTACCAAAGCTAAATCAAGAAGATATAAAAATTCTAAATAAACCAATATCAGTCAATGAAATTGAAGATGTAATTAAAAACCTACCAACAAAGAAAAGCCCAAACCCTGATGGATTCACTGCTGAATTCTACAAGAAATTTAGAGAAGACCCAATGCTGCTACTTCTCAAACTCTTTAATGAAATTGAAAGGGAAGCAAAGGTCCCAAATTCATTCAGGAAGCAAGCATTACCCTGATACAAAAACCAGAGAAAGATCCAACCAAAGAAGAGAACTACAGGTCAATCTCCCTAAAGAACATAGATGCAATAATCCTCAATAAGATACTGGCAAACAGAATGCAGCAAATCACCAAGAAGATTATACATCATGACCAAGTAGCATTCATCCCAGGGATGCAGGGATTCAACATATGCAAATCAATACATATGTTAATGTAATGTAAAACATCATATTAACAGAGCCAAGGACAAAAACTATGATCATCTCAATAGATGCAGAAAAAATGTTTGACAATGTCCAATACCTATTTATTTATTTATTTAGGTTAAGTTTTTTTTTTTTGGTACTGGGGATTGAACTCAGGACCTTGCATTTGCCAGGCAGGCACCAGAACCACTGAGCTAAATCCCCAGCCCTAATTTATTTATTTAAGTTTTGGTACTGGAGATCAAACTCAGGACCTTGTGCTTGCAAGGCAGGCAGCGGAACCACTGAGCTAAATCCCCAGCCCTAATTTATTTATTTAAGTTTTGGTACTGGAGATCAAACTCAGGACCTTGTGCTTGCAAGGCAGGCAGCGGAACCACTGAGCTAAATCCCTGGCCCCCACACTCATTTATGATAAAAAAACCTACAGAAAATTAGAATAGAAGGTCTTTATCTCAATCTCATAAAAGCCATCTATGACAAGCCAACAGCCAACATCATACTAAATGGACAAAAACTGAAAGCTTTCACTTTAAAGTCAGGACTAAGACAAGGATGTTCACTATCACCACTCTTCTTCAATATATTTTTGGAAACATTAGACAGAGCAATTAGACAAGAGAAAGAAATAAGAGGAATAAGAATAGGAAAGGAAGAAGTTAAAATATCATTATTTGTGGATGACATCATAGTCTACATAGAAGGCCCCCAAAACTCCATGAAAAGACTTCTAGGTTTAATAACCAAATTCAATAGCATAGCTGGATACAAACTCAACACTCAATAATCAATAGGATTTCTGGACACAAGTAATAAACTCACTGAGAGAGAAATTAGGGAAACAACACCTTTCACAATAGCATCCAAGGGCTGGGGATTTAGCTCAGTGGTTCTGCCCCCTGCCTCACAAGTGCAAGGATCCAAGTTCGATCCCCAGTACCAGAACAAAAACAAAAACAAAAAAACCCCCCCAAAACACAATAGCATTTAAAAAAGAGAGAAATACCTAGGAATCAATCTAATGAAGGAAGTAAAGACCTTTACATGGAAAACTATAGTACTATGAAAAAGGAAATAAAAAAGGATATCAGAAAATGGAAGTGTATCCCTTGTTCTTGGGTAGGAAGAACCAATATAGTGAAAATGACCATATTTCTAAAATTGACAAGCAGATGTAATGCAATCTTGATAAAAATTCCAACAGCATATCTCTGAAGTAGAGAAATAAATTCTAAAATTGGAGACCTGAAGAGACTTAGAACAGCAAATGCAATTCTGGGCAACAAAGGCAAGGCAGGGGGCATCACAATCCTTGACTTGAAATTATACTACAAAGCTACTGTGATAAAAACAGTGTGGTACCGGAAAAAAAAACAGACCTGAGGATCCATGGAACAGATTGGAAAATGGAGAAACAACTTCAGACATACTCAGCCACCTTATCTTTGACAAAGGAGCCAAACACCTTCATTGGAAGAAAGATAGCCTCTTCAATAAATGGTGCTTGAAAAACTGGCTTTCCACATGCCAAAAATTGAAACTAGACCCATATCTTTCATCATGAACTAAGCTAAAATAAAAATGGATCAAAGATCTAAATATTAAAACAGAAACACTAAATCTGCTGAAAGAGAGAATAGGTAGAACTCTTGAAGACATTGGTGTAGGCAAACAAAGACTTTATGAACAAAACCCGGAGCACACAGGAAATATCACAAAGAATCAACAACTGGAATCGCATCTTATTAAAAAGGTTTTGCACAGCAAAAGAAACCACCAACGGAGTGAAGAGATGGCCCACAGAGTGGGAAAAATTTTTGCCAGCTGTTCCTTAGACAAAGAATATATAAAAAACTCAAAAATATCAGACCCCCCAAATTTAAAGACCCAATCCAAAAATGGGCATCTGAAATGAATAGACACTTTTCAGATGAAGAAGTAGACATTGCAAATAAATAAAGGAAAAAATGTTCAGCATCCTGGTCATTTGAGAGATGCAAAATAAAACTGCTGAGATTCCATCTCACTCCAGGAAGAATGGCTATCATCAAGAAATGGGCCAATAACAAATGCTGGAGGGGCTGTGGGGAAAAAGGAACCCTTTTCCACTGTTGGTGGGAGTGTAGACTGGTGCAACCACTGTGGAAATCAGTGTGGAAATTCCTCAATAAACTAAAACTTGAGGTTCCATTTGACAATGGAGTAAGGAAGGATCTGCTTGAGACATTTATAGCCAAATGGTTGCACCTTGAGGCCATACTCTTAAGTGAAATAAATTGGACACACATGTTTAAATACCACATTGTTTCTCCGGTATGAGAAAAAGTGTAAATAAGGACCAAAATGTATAATAGATATTGGGAAATTGGAAGAAAATGTTCAAATGAGAAGAAAAAGAAAGGGGGTAGGAGGGAAGGAAGGCAAAAGAAAAAAAAGAGAACAGAAGGAAAACATGGAATCAAAGCTTTTGTAAATAAGGAAGGGAAGTGGGTTTGAAGTGAGGGGAGGGGAATGGGAAAAAAAGAAGCAAGATATACCATCTACAGATGTAAATTCCCCTATGACGAATGTTATCATTATGTATATCTAAAATGTAGCAATAAAATAAATAAACAAAAAAAGAGCTTTTAGCACAGTTGCTCACCTCATCTTCCTGGCAACTCACTTTTTTTTTTCCTTTGGCTTCCCAGGTACCACATTTGTCTTTTCTCCTACATCATTGTCCTCTGCTTCTCTGCTGTTTTTTCCTAACCTTCTCCAACCTCTAAATATTGGAAGAAAAATATTTTCTTTCCATTTGTAATTTTTATTTATAATTCTTTGGTAATTTCATGGTTCCAAACCCCATCTATGCATTTATTACTCCTAGAAGTATATTTCCAGCCTCGACCTTTCCTTTCCACTCCAATAGAGAAAGAGAATAGAGAATATTACAGAATGTTGGTAGGAAAGATTGGGATACTCAAAATCTGTATTTCTGTTTTAACAAGAAAATGGTTCATGTTTCTGTGTTCCATGAATTTATTCCCCCACATCCCACCCTATTTTCTAGAATTTGAGTTTTATGATATTATAGATTTTGTTCTATTATATTCTCTTTTGACTTTCTTTAATCCTTTTGATCATTACCTAATTATCCTCATGTTCACATTTTTCAATCTTTCTAGATGATTGTTTTGAATATTTCTTCCATGATTGTTTTCCAAGTAGAACATTATTTTTTTGAGATAGGGTCTTGCCATATAGTTCAGGCTGGCCTTGAATTCACTATGTAGGCCACACTGGCCTTGAACTTGTGCCATTCCTCCTACTTCAACCTCCTGAGTGCTGGGATTACAGGCATGTGGCACCACACCCAGCTTTCCAAGTGGAACTTTTTACTGCAAAACTTCTGAGTGTGATTTTCATTACACTATCATTTAAATGATAGTGTATCTTAAATATACCAATGTTGAATTGTCAAATTTCTTTGCAGCAGTTTTGGAACATAAACATGCTTTTTAAAATTGATCTTTGACATATATATATATATATATATATACACTTACATACTTTCTAACTTTAAACTTTTTCATTCTTTCACTCATGATATGGATTCACTTGATACTAGAGTGTATCAATAATATTTCATTAAGATTTTGCCTCAGTGTTTATAAGTAAGAGAGATTTGTCTATATTTTCTCTTTTGGTGGGCACTCTTGCGGTTTCAAATCAAAATTGACTTTGCTAAGTATTTGGAAGTTTTCTTCCTTGCCTGCTCTGGAGCAGCTTGAATGGACTTGGGTTGCTTCAAGAGGCAGTAGAATTCATCTGTGAAATTGTTTGGGTTTGGTGCTTTTCTTTGTGAACTAGCTCTTGTTATTGTCTATTTCTTCTATAGTAACATAAATATGTTCATGCAGTTTATCTCTACTGGGGCCAATTTTCTGGCTACATTATGTTCTCATTCTCATTTCTTATTCTGGTTTCTTTCATGCTCATTCTCTTTCTCCCACTTTTTAAGTTAGATAATGAAAGGGCTGGGGATTTAGCTCAGCGGTGCTGTGCCTGCCTGGCAAGCACAAGGTCCTGAGTTTGATCCCTGGTACCAGAAAAAAAATTAAAAAAAATTTAAGTTAGATAATGATGCATCTATTTCCCCCTAAATAAGTAAGTCTTGGATATTTTAAGTTTAGTTTCTGTAATTTTCTGTTTTCTATTTAATTAACTTCTGATTTTACTAATTTATTCTTTCTGTTTTCATTATATTACTTTTCATTAAATTTACTTTTTTGATGTTGAATTAATTACTTTGAAAACTTTTTCTTTGATATATGTATTAAGTCTTTGAAATTTCCTATAAATACTCTATTTAGCTATATCTCATAGATTTTGATATTATTATTATTGTGTTCTAGATATTCAGTAATTTTTATTTTCCTCTTTGAATCAAGAGTTGTTTAAACAGGTTTTAAATTTGTATATGCTATAAGGTATTTTTTGGATTATCTAGATCTTTACTTAACTTCTAGTTTTATTGCTTTATGATTGTAGAAGGTTCATTTGCATTATTTCTATATTTTAGAGCTTATTAGAGTATTGGTCAGTGGTGTAGATGTGGATCCAGACTGCCTGGATACATTTACCCTGAAATGAATATGGATTGATATTAAGATTAATATTCTGCTTTTTCACTTGTATAATGGGCTTTGCCCACCTTTTTTACTCTCAGTAAAAATATTTATTATTTATTTGTTTATTTACTGTATTAGGGATTGAACCCAGGACTTTCACACTGAGGTATATCCCCAGGCTTTAAAAATATTTTTTGGGGGTACATGTACCAATTCACCTCAGTGAACATAATCATTATATGCTGCAGACATGTACTGGCAAAAATTTTTTTAAGTTAAAATATTTTTTAAAAAGAAAAAAAATATTTTTGGGGGGTGTTAGGATCTCACTATGTCACTAAGTTGCCAAGGCAGGGCTTGAACTTGTCATCCTCCTACCTCAGCCTCCCAGAATGCTGGGATCACAGACATGAGCCCACTTGCCTGGCAAATTTAAAAATGTTTGAATTACTTGTGAGTGTAATTTTTTCTTTCTAATTTTGTGTAATTTCTATTAAAAAGAGATTCTCACTGTCACCTCAATGCACTAATTAAAATCAGGAAATAAACGTTTGACACACTATTGATATCATATTACCATTAAAACCTCAGGCTCCATTTAAAACTATCTAATTGTCCTGGTTATGTTCTTATGACAAAAAGATCCAGTCCAAGATTATACATAGCATTTATTTATCATAGTTCCTCAGTTGCTCCTTAACTTTATGACATTGCTGTTTTTGAGGATCATGGGCTGCTTATTTGAGAATCATGGGTTGCTTTTGGGTTCATCTGATGTTCTTCACAATTAGACTCAAATTCTGCATTTTTAGCAAGAATATCAAGAAGTTATACTGTATTCTTCACATTACACTCTAGTAGGCAGTTAGTTTTCCCATTTCTGGGACCAAATACCTGATACCCACAATTTAAAGGAGGAAATGGCTTATTTGGCTTGTGGTTTCAGAGGTTTCAGTCTGTGGTTGGCCAGCTCCAAGGCACAAACATCATGGCGGAAGGGTGGGGCAGAGCAAAGCTGCTCAAGGAAGGGAAAAGTATGAGAAAAAGGGGTGAGGGCCAAATACAAACTCCAACATAATGTCTTTATGACCCATCCAGACACACCCTGAAGTGTGCTTTATTGAGCCCCTTGGCAGCTTCCAAGCCAATCAAGTTGACAATTAGACTTAGCCATCACACTACATGATTTCAGTTTATTCCAGTACTGTGATGTTAACTTTGATCACTGATTAAAGTGATGTCTGCCAGGTTTCTCCATTGTCAACTGACCCATTTTCCTCTTTGTAATTAATAAATATCCATGAGAAGTTACCTTGAAACTATGTAAGTATTCTATTCCTTGTAAAAAATCTCACAATTAGTTATAACACCGATTAATGTTTCTTGGCTGAATTATTGCTGTGACGGTTGTCAAACAGTAATTTTCTAGTTCAGTTATTCCTTCTACATTCATTAGTTGCCATTCCACTATAAGAAAAACCTTCACATCTCTATTCATTCATCCATTTATATCTGTATGGACTCATGGCTTCTTAGTTATTTGATGAATTCTTATTTATTCAGTTAATTTTATTGTTTATTATTATAATCTTTTAAATATTTTTCTTTTTTCATTGAACTTAGCCTGGGGCAATTCATTCATATTAGGGTTAAGCTGCCTTTCTTGTTAGTTTCTGAACTCTTTTGCTATGTCTCCATCATTCTTTAAGCACTTTCTTACTTTCTGGTATGACAGGGCATTCCAGCTCATTGTGTACTTTTCTCTGGATCAGACATTTCTCCAAAGATCCCTGTTCTCTTTATGGTATTTGAAAATAAAGATATAGGCTCTATGTATTCTCATTGTTCTTGCAATGTTACTGCTTCTATAGGACTCCTAGTGGTCAAATTGGGAAATATATGTATTTATTTATGTATGTGTGAGTGCCTGTACACTTTTTTTGTCTGTACATTTTTATAATAAATAGTACTTACTTAAAATCTCTATGTATTTCTTTTCTTTGTATTTGGTAATTGACTTTTAATAATGAGACTTTAAAAGAAGAAACATACAGAGATCCTACATCTCTATGTATTTCTATGTGTTCATGTATATTGAAGAGCATAGCCTCTCACTGTTTCCTCCAATTGCGATACAACATTATAGAGTTCAGGCTCAGGTAATCCATACCGTGTAAATCCCCTAATCCTGTTTGAGCTCCAACTCACCACATCAAGTTGCATGGTGGTCTCCTCACCCTGCTTGGGCTCTGACACCTCATGGCAGGTCTGCTTTCCCTACCCCCAGCAGACACTTTCCTATTTCCAGTTCTGACACCTCGCTTCAGTTATCCAGTAATCACTCACTTCCTACCCAAAGTTGCTCAGCTCTACTCACTGGCTTCCCTACAGAACTATTCAGGAAGGAAGGCAGGAATGTAAGCAGTTAGGAAGGAAGACAACATAAAGCATTTACTTTGTTCTTGATATATTTTTTAATCCAATTTTGTAGTTGGGTTTTGCTTTATGATCCAACTTGAGAATCTTTTATTTTTAAGACATGAATTTATGCTATCTTTATTTGTTCATATGAAAGGTGTGTTTAGTAATAGTTTTATCTTCTTAATTCTATCTTTCCCTTTTAACAGCTTTTTAAATTATATTTTGCCATGGGATCTATATTTCTTTTGTATGTATGGTTCTGATAATATATTTATTTCTTGTGTGCAGTTCTATTGATTACCCCTATAACCATAACTTCAAATGATGTAATTAATTCTTTATTTACTTAGAATTAATTATCTCTACTAGCAATAATTAAAATATTGTACTTCCACTTTCCCCTTTTCTTCCTCCTCTTTACCATTCATTTTCATGGATTATATTATTATTACTTCTTCTAGTAGTGTACTTTATGCCTTTATTACTTGATTTCACAGTTGAAAAGTACTTTTTGATTCTCCAATCATAAAAGTTGTATAAATTGGCCTGCTTAAACTAATGTTCTTTCTATCCCCCCATTTGGATCTTTTGATACATTCTCATAGTTTATAGCATTTACTCTTTGCTCTGTAACCATAATTTCTGTAGAAATTTTAGCTTTGTCCTGCACTAAAGTAGGTTTAGCACCCACAGCTAATCCTTTTACCTCATTTTCTCCATTTATCTCTTGGCTGAGTGAAGTTCATCTTCTAATAGTTTTTTTTTTCTTTTGAGAAACAGTTCATAGAAATGTAATTCCCTGAATTGTGGCGTGCTTGAGAATATTTTCCTGTTGCTTTAGCCTGGTAAAATAGTTTAAGTACAGAATGGTTGGATATCCTTTTTCTTTTCTCAGATGTCTTGTAGGGATTTTTCCACTGTCTTTTGATTTTTAAATCTGGAGCCAGTCTGATTTTTTTCCCTTTTGTACATGTGTTAATATTTTGCCTGGATACCTGAATGATTCCTTTTGCCTTGTTTTGAAATAATTTATTTAAATTTACACATAATAATTGTACATTTTTTTGGGTACAATGTACATTTCAATACATGTAACCACATGTGATGGTTAGGTCAGGGAAATTAGATCAGATAATTTGGCATATTCATCACTTTAAACAGTTATCTTTGTGAGTGTGTGTGTGTGTGTATGTGTGTGTGTTGAGAATATGCAAAATCTACTAAGCTATTTTGAAACATACAATTAATTGTTGTCAATCATAGTTACCCTATTGTGGTATAGAACCTCAGAAGTTATTTCTCTTGTCCAGTGCACTCTTGTGTCCATTAACCATCTTTCTACCCTTCCTTTTCCCTTCAAAGAGGGTCTATGTTTGAAAATAAGAGAAGGCCATTTCTCAGAATTGGCCTTTTTGAATTAGTTTTCCTTTCAGACTGTGGGTTCATCTTTTCTTTTTAATTTTTAAATTTAAAGATTTTACTCATGGTAAAAATACACATTACATAAAATTTACCATCATAGTCATTTACAGTTCATCAGTCCTAAGTATAGTCAGACTGTTGTGCAACCAACCAGTCTCTGGAACCTTTTGTTTTGTTTTTATGAGACAGGGTCTTAGTATGTAGTTCAGGCTGACCTTAAACTCACTATATAGCCCAGGTGGCATTGAACTCGTGGTGATCCTCCTGCCTCAGCTTTCTTTTTTTGTTTGTTTCTAAATTAACTTTATTGGTACATATATTCATCATTGGAAATTTGCACCTTTACATAATCTCTCTTGGTTCTTGTTTTTTCCCCATTCCCCTGCTTTCCCTTCAACCCCTCTACCCCTCCCTATCTACAAAGACTGTTTCCATTTTTCTTTTTCTCATATTAATTCCATTCCCTTCTTTCTTTTCCCCTACCCCACCCATTTCCCCTTCCCCTTTGCACCTTTTCTTCCTATTTCACATTATCTATTATATCTTTTAGTCCTTAATCCTGCCTCAGCCTTCTGAGTGCTGAGATTACAGGCATGTGCCCAGTGCCTGGCTCTGGAATGTTTTCAGCTTTCAAAAGTGAAACTCTAGGGCTGGGGATATAGCTCAGTGTTTCCGCCACCTGCCTCACAAGCACAAGGTCCCGAGTTTGATCCCCAGTACCAAAAAAAAAAAGTGAAACTCTATATTCATTAAACTCCCCATTTTCCCTTTTCCAAAGCCAGGCTCAAGTTTTCTTTTATTTTTAAAGAACATTTTCTTTATTATATTTTCCTCTTCCGTGTGTTTAGCTCTATTTTTCATGAGCTTTGTTATACACATGATGAGTCTGGTGACAATCAAGGCCTCCTTATCTTTGCTCCTCTGGGTGTTTCCTGTACTTTTGAGAAGTTTGTGCTTTGCCTCTGACCATGATACATCTATATTGAACACCATGTCAACACTCTCCTTAATTTGATTCTGATTCACAGAAAGTGTTATTTGGGGTTGTCCATGCTTTCTATTCTTTTTTTTGGTACTGGAGATCGAACTCAGGTCCTTGTGCTTGCGTAGCATATGCTTTCTACTCTTATCCAACATAGGATTTACATGTCCATCTTTGTTTTTATTATTGTCATCAACTCAATTGGTTTTAGAGATATGAAGTTGAAAGATATGTCTTTAAGTCCTCTTTCTGAAACTTGGAATGGTGTTATTAAGAGCTTTCCTCATTACTTTGTATTGAATTTACTTAGAACACCCTTCATCTCTGAACTCCCATAGCCCCGGAAAGTGGAGAAACAACTGCAAGCCCAGAAATAAGCTTGCTTTCATTAAACAAGTGTTTTCAGTCATTTTATGGGATTTGGAGTGGGAAGGGTGGTAGCAGGTTGTGCTTAGCCTTGGAGCTTGTATGCATGTGTTTGCAAGAATCTTGAGTAGTTCCTTCCACAGTGTCCCTCCCTCACAATAGTGTAACATGGAGTCTACAGACCCACATTACGAGGGGGAGCTGTCTGCCTCTGGTTTCTGGTGGCTCCTTTGGACTCCTGCTGTTTCCCCAGGGTTGAAAGAGATTTCATCAGGGCTGGGATTTGATATGAAACAGTATCTGGAGAATATGTTTTCCCTTCATCAGGCTTGACTGCCATCACTGAATTGAAGGTCACCAATGTGTGGGTGTGAGATGTTTCAAATTTTTTCTCTTGAGGAGAGCCAATTTGGAGTGCGTTGGGGTGCTGTAAGAGAGCTGACACTGGAGCGTGGGAGCCTGGGAGGAAAAGCATGTGCAGCCATGACCTGCTTACTCTTTAGTGAAGAGAATAGACAATAAATAAGTAAATGATGTAGAACTTAGTGGGAAGTGGCAAGAACAAAAATAGAGTAGGGAATATGTGTGTGTGTGTGTGTGGGGGGGGAATTGGAATTTTGGAAAGACTGGCTAGTAAAGGGCCTCCTGAAAGGTAGAATTTGAGTAAGGATCTGGAGAAAGCAAATGAGTGAGCCATGCAGTCACTGGAGAAGAATGTTCTAGGAAGAAAGGGAAACAAAGTTCTAGAGGCAGGAACATGATTGATGTATTTGAGGAAAAATAAGGAGGCTGGTGTAGGTGGAGCAGAATAAAAGGACTCAATACTGGAGACAATGCCAGAGAAGAAATGGCAGCTAGATCCTGGGGGATCTTCTAGGACACTGGAAAGACCGTCTTTCACGCTGAGTGACACAGGAAGTCTTTGGAGAGCTTTCAGCAAAAAGGTGGTATGAAGTAATATGAATTATCATTTTAAAATGGCTGCCGTGTTGAGAATATGTTGGGGGAGGAGCAAAGACGGAAGTGGAAGAACAGTTATGAGGAAATCACAACAATCCAGCAAAAGATGGTGGTGGCTTGCATGGGTTGGTAACAGTGAAAGAGCAGGAGTAGGATGGGCTCCAGAGAGGAAGAAAGTGAAGGAGGTGGAAAAGTTATTCTGGGGCAGGAAAGATATGAATAACGAGAAGAAGAAACATGAAGTAGGAACTATTTCCTTGTGGCTTATGGGGAGGGTGCATGAAGGGAAATAGGAGAAATGAGTTCATTTCCTTTTTTTTATTCAGTAAGTTTATTGGTACATTTTTAGGTATACAATATGATGACATTCATCATTGGGAATTTGTACCTTTACATGATATATCTTGGGTCTTATTTTTTTCCCCATTTCCCTGCCCTCCCTTCAACCCCTCCACCTTTCCCTATTTACAAAGACTTTGTTTCTGTTTTTTTCCTTTTCTCATATTTATTTCTTTTCCTTCTTTCCTTTCCCCAACCCCTCCCACTTCCCCTTCCCCTTTGGACCTATTTTCCCTATTACACATTATCTATTATACATTTTGATCCTCATTTACACTTTCAATTTCTCAAACCAGAGAAATTATTTTGTATTTACACATGTGTGTCCTATTTTTTAGCTAAAAATGCCTCTAGTTTCTCATTCTTTATGGCTGAGTAGTACTCCGTTTTATAAAAAAAACACATCTTCTGTATCCAGTCACCAATTGATGGGCAATTGGGCTGTTTCCAAGTCTTAGCTATTACAAACTGTGCTGCTATGAATATGGGTATGCATATATCACTGCGGTATGATTCTTTTAATTCTTTTGGGAAAATACTCAGCAGGGGAATAGCTGGGTCAAATGGGACCTTTAATTCTAGTTTTTTGAGGTATCTCCATATTGATTTCCACTGTGGTTGCACCAGTCTGCACTCCCACCAACAATGGAGAAGGGTTCCTTTCTCCCCATATCCCCGCCAGCATTTGTTATTGGTTGATTTCTTGATAGCAGCCATTCTTTTTGGAATAAGATGGAATCTCAGTGTTGTTTTCATCTGTATCTCTCAAATGACCAGTGATATTGAACATTTTTTCATATGTTTATTTGCTGGTTTTACTTCTTTGTCTGAGAAATGTCTGTTCATTTCAGATGCCCATTTTTGGATTGGGTCTTTAAATTTGGGGGGTCTGATTTTTTTCAGTTCTTTATAAGTAGTCCTTTGAGGAATAGCTGGTAAAATTTTTTTCCCACATTGTAGGTTGTCTTTTAGCTTTGTTGGTGGTTTTTCTTGCAGTGCAGAAGCTTTTTATTTTTTATTTTTTTATTTTTGGTACCGGGGATTGAACTGGGGTCCTTGTGCTTGCGCAGCAGGTGGCGAAACCACTGAGCTAAATCCCCGACCCAGAAGCTTTTTAATAAGATGAGATCCCAGTAGAAATAAGTTCATTTCTGAGTTCTGGTCTGGTAGGTGGGAGCCAGGTCATGGATAATCTTGAATGAGAGGACTACCATGTATAGTCCTCTTCTTAGCCTATGAGGTCTTAAGGTGCATGAAATATGATGAAAACTTCCTAACTTTACTTTCTTTCTTTATTTTATTCATTATGGATGTTCTTACCACCATTTCTATTGGCTTTTCTTTTGTAGTACAAGCAGTTATTCATGAAAGCATTCTTTATTACCTGGTCCTGTGCCCTCTCCATTCCATACTCTTCTATTTTGGAAATACCCTATATACTTTCCCTCTGTACTATGCCTTTTGTTACTCCCTGCCCTTATTCCAACTTCTGTACCCTCTTATGAGTGAAGAAATGCACAGTTCACAGCTTCCTGGGTAGGAATACCCTCTGTGAGATCAAGGAAATGATCTTCTACATGGAGGAAACAGACCCAGATCATAAGGTGGAGGTAGAGATGAGCCAGGCTCATGCAGAACTCCCCAGGAGATGTTCAAACTCAGAAAGAGTCAAACAAGCTGCAGATGGGGCATCCTCTGATTTGTATCTAGGCATCTAATGCTTCACAACCTCTTTCTGGTCCCAGGATGATCAATCTGTCTAATTTAAAGATGATTCTGATGTTGGGGGAGAGGACTACAGTCTTTTTTTTTTTTGTAGTACTGGGGATTGAACCCAGGGCCTTGGGGACACCAGGTAAATATTCTACCACTCCAGCCCCAGGACTGCAGTCTTTGACAGGCTCTTTTTGATCTGGACAGATTTCTGTTTCCTGAGCATAACTTGTCTATCCTCCTGCCTTGGAGCAGGTCCTGAGTCATTCCGGTTGATTGGAAGGCCTGGAGCACTTTCCTGAAGCCTGAATCTATCCCTGGAAATTCTCTTGAGACATGAGGAATTCTTACTTTTTGCAGTGGAATTACTTTCTTAGAAATGTTTGGTCCAGGCTAAGGCTAAAGTGAATTTGGAGTTCCCAGCCTGTTTGAATTAAAGTTTAAGGGAAACCAGCAGCCTGCTAAAAGGATGAGTTTGGGAATGAGGCTATTTACTGGTTTCTGGGGGCTGCCATGACCACGTACCATCACCAACTGGGTGGCTTAAAACACCATACATTTATTGTCTCATAGTTCTGGAGACTGAAAGTCCAAAATCCACATGTCAGCAGGACAATGTTCTCTCACATCTGTAGGGGAGAATCTTTCCTTGCCTCCTCTAGCTTCTGGGGTTAGCTTGTAATCGTTGGTATTCCTTGTCTTGTAGATGGGTCATCCCAATCTCTGCCTCGATTCTCATAGGGTTGTCTAGTGTGGTGCATCTTCACATCAGCTTCTCTCTGTGTCTGTGTCCAAGTTTCCCTCTTCTTATAAGGATAGCAGCCTATTGGATGAGGGGCCCACCTTACTCCAGTATGACTTCAACTAATTACATTAGCAATGATCTTATTTCCAAATAAGGTCACATTTTGAGGTGTGAGGACAGTTAGGATCTCAATCTGTCCTTTTGTGGAAACAAAATGCAGCTCACAGGATAGTAGGATGACTACTCAAGTGTGAAACACTCTGTTTGCTCAGTGTTGACTACAATATGTGCTCAGAGAGGTCTGTTCCTGAGGATGCCCCTTGTGCCGTTGACATGGAGCACATGCATAGCAGTAAGTAGGGATATGAATTTCTTCATTCCTTTGAAACAGAGTCTATGCTAAAAACTCCCAACACATAGGATAGAAAAATCAGTTGGGATAGGAGAAGGGACAGTCTAGAATCAAGTATTCTGGGAATGTTAAAGAGCAGAGAGGCCATATGCCCATTCTGGGGAGGGTGCATACAGGAGTTCAGATTATTCTTCCCTGGTTACCTGTGTGCAACTTGAAGGTGTAGGCTGTGGTGGAGGGAAACAGGTGCAGGAGGAGGTAACCAGGATCCCTTTGAGAGATGGAGAAGATAATTCACACATCTAAAACGTAGTCATAAGCAGTTTCTAGACATTATCTCTCAAGGATTTTAAGGGACAGTTGGTCTTTTTAGTCAAGTGCTGGTTATCATTATAGTGACTCATTATTTTACTTTCTGATCTAATTAACCATCACCGTTCACTTTGGCTCAGTGTGGACCGTCTGACTAGGAGGCAGGAAGGATGAGTTTCTAATACAAGTACTAGAAAATAGCTCCTACAGCAATGGTGTAAGCTTTGATTATACCCGTGAGGATGAGTCTTGGTTCTTTGGAGGTTGATTTAAGTTTTGGCAGTACCCAAATGTTCCTAGGAGTCATGTGTGAATAGGAGGTTGGTGAGAACTAGAGTGGCATTTGGACTAGAAGGAGGCTCAGCACATGTGGATATGTCTGGGTGTGAATAAAAGGACTTGTCAGAGGCTCTGCCTTGTGGGCAGGCGCAGGCTGGCCAAGGGCCTAAGCCAGAACACTGTGGCAGTCTGACAGGGCTCTCCTGACCATTTCTTCTCAAGGGCCCACCCCACAGAGCACAGGAACACAGTGAATTAGATGCTCTCAGTTTAATGACTCTGGGCCGAAAAGATGTTTAAGGCTTTGTTTCCAGTGACCCTAGTTCTTTTCAGCTTTTAGGGAAATAACATTTTGCCAAACTCTCCTTTTCATCTGGTCTATATTTTCATTTATATCTAGAAGGAAAGAAGAGATGAGGATGAGGCTTCCAGGGCCCCAGGGACCAACCCCATCCCCTCTGCTTCTCCCTACTGCCCTGTTCTACCCTCCAGACCCACTGAACTACTTAGAGGGGTCACGCAGAAACTGAGGAATGGAGATTTGATTCACCAGAGGCTGAAAGACCTTGAGAGGGGGCAAAAGGGATAGAAACAGGTGGATAGAAAAAGGGATAGAAACTGAGCATTAGATGCCAGGGAGAATCAGTATCAGATAGTAGGTGAGAGATTGCAGACATTTGAAAACTGCAGTGAGGGAAGCTCTAGTGCCGGAGGGTGTGGCCATTGTGGGTGTTACATGTGGTGATAGAAATTGGGGTTCTCTCCACCTCCCAACCCTGGCTGGTGGCTAGAGAGTATTCTTATTCCCATTAATCCTTGCCTTGGGATACACTCACAGTCAGATACTGCCTTTCCACCTTCTATGGCTTTATTCATGTTTTTTTTCATTTTTTCAATGGTATCTTTTGCAATTGACATCCATTTCTCTAGGAAGGCTGTAAGTTTTGGAGCAGAAGAATCACATCAGTAGAAATGCCACATCATTTAAAGAACACTCCACACAGATATCATCCCTGTACACATTCCTAAAGTGGAGGCTAAGGTGTCAACCCCATAACTGCAGAAACCCTGGGTGTGAGTGCAGCCTGTGTGTGCCCTGGGGGTGCCTTTGTATTGAGGTGTGAGTCTGCCTGCTCTTCCTGGCTTGTCCCTTGGGTGGAGGTGTCATGGGGGTCTGGTGCCAGAGACTTCTCTAGGTTGTTGATTACATAGAGAGAGATACTTACAAAAGAACTTTAGCTCCTGTAGACTGTCTGGCACCAGGCCTGTCCACTCCAGTGTCACTGGGAGTGAAGTTGGAAATGCAACTACAAACACATAAATTTATTGATTTTAACAAAGTCAAACTGTTCTTTTTCTCCTTGAAGTGGGTGGCAGGATCCTCAGGTAACTAATATGTGCTGGGTGTCAGGATACAGAAGTGATATAGCATGAAAGGTGCCCTCTAACGGGGTTAGGGTTTCTGTATCCTGAAAGCCTCCTTGGAATGTGCTGGGCAGGGTTGGATACTTCCAGTGGGCAGGGATGGGGAAGGACTTAGATTAGGGTGTGGTGAGACTTGGGGAGCACCTGAGGTAGAAACTGGGTCTTGAAAATGGTATCTCACTGGAGGATGATGCTTGAGAGGGGCTTCCCTGGGGGCAAGAAGGGAGACCAAAAGAGTCGAGGAGGGGGAGGGAAGGAAGGTGTGAGGTAGGCGTGAGGGATGGAAACAAGTTCGATTGAGCCGATGTGGGTGGTGTATGAGGGAGACTCACGGAAACATGTGGAAAGTGAAGCCTGAGGCCGGACAATGGATACCTTGGCGGTATTTTCAAGGGAAGGTATTTGTACCGCGTGGGATCGTTATCGACCATGTTATTTAACCTCACATTTCTCTCCTTTTTATTGTCTCCTTTCTGTCGTGGGTTATCCTCTTTTGTCCTTAGCCCTGTCCCACCCACATTCATTTTACCCTCTTTATAATATCATCTGCTCCTCCCCATTATCACCAAGAGGAGAACCCAAGTCCCCTCCCCCAAGCTTCTTCCCACCTCCGTGCATATCCCCAGCTCTTGAGGCCTCTCACAGAAGGCCCGGGTGGGAGGGAGGGGAGGACTCACAGACTGTAGGGAGTTCTGTGTTGTCGGAAGAGGCATCTTCTGCAATGGGAGAAGGAGATGTCAGATCAGAGAGAGAGAGGACTGAACCAGGCTGGGCCAGACTGAACCTGGGCCAGGCTCCTTCCCATTCCCCAAATATACCTCTCAGTAATTTCTGTGGCCAGAGGGGATCAAGTTCCCTTTTGGCCGAACAGACCCTTCTGTCACATCAGTAGGTCCACAAGGGCATTCTCTCTGGGATTTATGGTTCACACTTCTCTGGATATTTTGAGATGGGTTCTCCTCTGAGAAGTGTGCTATCCCTGAGAACACTGCCCACTTAGGACTTGCCCAGTTTTGTGAGGGTTCTCTGAGACTGCTGTCAGGGGGCCAACCATGGTCAGAGGAGCTCAAGCTCCTCTGGGTCAGGGAGGATGGTGTTGGGGGCTGTGGCCTGGGCCCAGTGATTTCTGAGATTGGGACCCCAGACCTTGCTGTCTCTATTCCCTCAACACAATGATTATGCAAAGCTCTCTGCCAGTTCATGGAAGTTCAGTGCTGAAGAACACAGACAACACTGGTGCCCCAGCAGAACTCACATTCTATTTTGTGGTATGATGATGCCAGAAGGGAGCGTGGTGTGACAAGGGCAAGAGGGATTTACTTTGTTCTTCATGTTCATGGAGGGCTTTTCTCAGAAATTATATCTAAACTGAGACTTGCTAGACAAAAAAATAATTGGCCAAGTGACATTAAGAATTGGAAGGTTGATTGGATAGAAAGAAGAAAGACATTCCAGGCAGAGGGCAGAACAGGACGGGTTGAGATGTTCAAGGGACCACAGGGTAGTGCTGGCCCAAATGGTGCTTTTATGGGATTGGGAAGGCCTCCCCTGCTGAGGACACAGCCCCGGCAGGGCACACTGCTTGGCAGATGGAACATGGAGTAGATTAGGTCTCACCAATGCTTGTTGGGCACCTTAGTGCAGGAGGCAACCTGCACAACTATGTTCAGTGCCCAGAGACACTGGAAGAAGGTCAGTGTAGCTGGAGCAGAGAAAGGATGGTGTGCATGTGGAGTGGAGGGGTGAGTCAGGAGAACAGGCAGAAGCCAGAGGGGCCCTAGTTCCCCTGCCCAGAGAGGTCAGGAGGCCATGTGTGGAGGACTGGGTGCACGAGTCACTTGCAGAGGCAGGGAAGCCAGGATAGGGTAGGAGAGGTTGAAGAAAGAAGCTAGGTCTGCCTGGACTTGAGGATTCTGGTGGGGTAGGGCCATACTCACGGGCACAGACCAAGGACCCCTCCAGAGCAGCCAGGAAGACGAGAGCCAGGAATCTCATGCTGTGGGATGAGCAGTGAGTGTAACTGTAGAATCCTCAGGGGGTCTGGGCATGGAGGCTAAACTGCTGTGCCCTTTAAAGGATGTCAAGGGCCAATGGGAACCAAGCTTGGAAGGGTGTGACTTGTGCATTCACCTCCCCTTCTCCCCAGACTGCCACCTGCTAAGTCAACAAGGTCAAGCTGGTGTTCTTGCAGGCATGTCCAGGATAGGAGCCTTTCCTGACTAACTTGCAGCCACTGCTTCCTTCTCTCTCCTTTCTTCCCCACTTCGCCTGCTTTATGGGTTCACAGTGGTGGGATTGGTAGAGGAAGTTTCATTTTTGATTCTGGAATGTGTCTGTTGAAGTCCTTGGTGTGAGTCAGTCTTTCCAGAAGGAGACTAAGAGCTCAGGAGAACACATTGTCTACTTCCTGCTTCAGCCTACACAGAGCTCAGAGCAGGGCACTATGGTTTCCCAGACGAAGTGAGCTTGTGAGGTCTGAATTTTGAGTTCTGGCTTTATCACACACAAATGGCAGTATACTGTCACAGCCTGAAAAATGTTGGGCTTTCATTTATCATCTATGACTTATGGCTCCTATGTACAGGATGATGATGGTATGAAGTGAGTTATTGTTGTATGAGAAACATTTAGGAGGACAGAGACTGGAGCCGACGCCTGGCAAGGAGGTCTTGGCTGAAAGTTAGACCTCTGGACCTTCCAGCCCAGAGTCCTAAATTAACTGTGGGCTGGAACCCAGAGGAAACATCCACTCTCCCTTCCATCCTTACATAGCTGCAGGTTTCAGTGGATTGTGAAGCCAGGACTCTGGTCTTAACTTAACCTACTCAGTCTCTATCTCCGACAAGTTGCTTTTCTCTTTTCAGCCTTAAATTCTCTCGGAGAATAGGATTTGTTTGCTCCTGATCTCAACTCCCCGGAGCAGTTGTGAAATAGATTAAGACTCACTCAATATATATTTTTTGAGTGCTTACTCTCTGCCCACTGGGCTTGGCTCTAGAAGCCCAAGATGAGTAAGACATTATCCTAGTTCTTACGGAGCTTCTGGTGTGACAGGAGCTTGGAAAAACAAAGAAAAAAATGTTAAGGTACAGGTTTATAACCCCTTCTTTGACACTCTTGGGGTCAGATTTGTTTTGGAATGGTACATTTTTTTTAAATTTTAGAAAGTATTAGGAAGCAGGGCCAGGAATGTAGCTCAGTGGTTCCGCCGCCTGCCTTGCAAGAGCAAGGAGCGGAGTTCGATCCCCAGTACCAAAAAAAGGGAGAAAGTATTAGGAAGCATAGATTATATATTATAAGGTCACTCCACTGGCAAACATTACTATTTCAGTGACAAAACTTATGACTATTCACATAAAGTGAGCTAAAGAAGAACTATAAATAGCATATGTCAGTTTGAGTCTTTTTTTTTTAACCAAATGAGCTAAGCACTAGTAAGATTTTTTCCAGCAAATCATTTGTGAAAGAGCTTTTGATTTTCAGATCTTTTTGGATTTCAGATCCATGAAGAAGCTTATACAGCAAGGCAGGATTGGAAGAATGGAGGGAACATGCACTCCCCAGTCCAAAGACATGAGGACAGTCTTCTGTGTTACCACTTGGGTTGGGTTGAGTAACTTTGGGAATAATCACTAATCTCAGTTTGTCCATCTGAAACATGTGAATGATAATTCAGAGTTATTATGAAAACTGAGGAGCCAGACCTGGAAGTCTCATATGGAGCCTTACGGGGATTGGGGAAGGTGAAAGGACAGGAGAAAGTTTTGAGACATCAGGGTCCTGGGGGCATGTGCATGTGTACATGTAGAGGGAGAAGCCCTGACTCCAAATCACAAGCATCTCCATACAACTGTGCTATTTGCACAAGGTTTTATAAGAGGAAATTAGAACTTTGGCATCAACACTAGAACTGTCACAAAGCCTGCTCTGGGGGATTTGCTTTTCAAATGTCACTGCTTATCTCTCCCAAACCTTCTCGTGGCTTCAGGAATTAAAGAGGCAGATTTTTTTGTACCAGGAATCGAATTCAGGACCTTGCGCTTGCCAGGCAGGCACAGTGCCACTGAGCTACATCCTCAGCCCCAAGAGACAGACATTCACACAAACGAGGATGAGGTAGAAGGCAGGAACATTTGTTTTATACAAAAATTTCATTACTTTATAACAAGGCTGAGGTGCAATGCTGCTATAGATTATGCGGCCTAGGAAAGAACTGCATATGAATATTAAAGAAAAGAGACACCCAGTGTGTATTTGGGTGAGGGGTGACCTGTGTGACCTCTTGTCTTCTAGGGCATCTGAACTCCAAGATGGCTATATGTTTGCTGACATATTTCTTTTCTCGTGTGCTGCTTGTTCTCTCTCCATTGCAACCCCCCCCCCACCCGCCGTGCCAATCTGGCCATCTCTTTATTGGTCTGGAAGGATGACGACCTTTGTGGGCTGCCTCACATGGGTCCCCTTGGCCTCTGGCTTCCTAGATGAGTTTGGCTAATGGGAGAACAAGTGGGAGATGAAAGAGTAGAGAGATAAGTCCAGGCATTTGTTATTTCTGACTTCTAAAATGGCTGTCAGTGGTTCTCAGTGATGCCCACTTTGTGGTACTCATGCCCTTCTGTGGTCCTCTCTGTTTGAGCCTGGGTTGGGTCTACTGATTCTTCTGTCCTCTTCCTCCTCCTCCTTCTTTTTCTTCTCCTCATCCTTCTCCTTCTTCTCGCCCCCTCCCCCCCTTCTTCATTGTGGTACTGTGGATTGTGGCAGAGCTGGATTTCAAGCACAGCTTTCTGGCTCCATTGTCTGGGCTGTCAAGCCCAACTCCCTGGCAGAATGATAAATTCCACTTCATAATAAGCATCAGGTCTCTGTAAGGTTAAGTTTCTCTCATCTTAACTAATCAGTACCTATGTTAGTCAGGGTTCTCCAGGGAAACAGAACAAGTTGGGTGTGTGTGAGTGTGTGTGGGAGAGATTTTAAGAAATAGGCTCCTGTGATTATGGAGGCTGGCAAGAAGAAAATCTGCGGTGAGGTCCAGAGGCAATCTGCTGGCTGAGTTTCTTCTTGCTTAGAGATGTCAATCTTTTGTTCTATTCAGAGCTTCAACTGATTGGGAGAACTCCACTCATTATTACAAAGGCCAATCTGCTTTCTGCACAGTCCACCAATTTAATGTTAATTGCATTCAAAACACCTCACAGAAACATCCAGATTAATATTGGACCAACTTTGGGCATTGTGGCTCAGAGAAGTTAGTGCATACAATTTATCATGACAGCACCTTTCAAGTGGATACCATGTGGAACCCAGAGAGAAAATGTTGCGTTAGGTGCAGCTTCAGAGAGCTTTCTCTAGATCTTAATGCAAAGGACTCTCCTTTCACATTTGTGGTTTCACAGGTGAAGTGCCGAGCTTCAGGGAGCCACAGAATAAGCCTATAAGGAAGAACAAGGCGCCTGCCCTCCTCCTTTCTGTAGTCTAAGCAGAAGGAATTCTCATGGCTCCCAGGTGTTCCAACTACTTTACTTGGCAATGTCCAGTTAGGAACTTGGAGTAAAAGGCCAATGTAGGGCGCTGCAGTTTTTATTGCGTACAGGAGTCAAGTAGATAACATAAGTGAGCCAGGCAGTTCAGGTGCAAGGCAAACAGCAGCGTATGTGCAGTGGTGAGTAACAATGTCCCTTCAGGGAGTCAGGAGGAAGTGGAGGAGCTGGGGCCGACTGCAGTGTATCTGCCCCGTCTAAAGTGTTCAACCCCACCTGCCCCCAGCTGATTATTGCTGGACATTCTCGTTCTTCAAGAGAAATTGGAAATAAAGATTTTCATGAGAAATTCCCTGATTTTCTTATTATCTTTATACATCTTATGTAGTATTTTTTAATTTATTATTTTGGAATGATTTGAACTAGCAAATAAAATTATTTTTAATGTGTACATCCTGATGTTTTGAATTATGTATGCATTGTGGAATGGCTAATTATAATATGCCTTACCTACTTTTTTATTTTGGAATAACTTCAGATTACAGGGAATTTGTAAAAAAATAGTACAGTTTCCACATACTCTTCCATGATTTACTAGGGACTACAGTTCCCAGATACTAACATTAATCATGCTTGCTTTATCATTCTCTATCTTTGTCTCTGTCTTTTCTTGAACCTTTTGAGAATTAGAGCTGAATTTTAATAAACACAGTAGAAGACTACTTCAGAAATGACTGTCCGTTAAAAAAAAAAAAAAAAAAAGAAAAGAAATGACTGTCCTTGATTTTTTTCACGATGGCAAGTCTGGTCCTTACAAATTTATCATCTTTAACAAGAAACAATAGTTTCTTGAATAATCAGGACTTTGTAGAGTTTTCTTTTTCTTCAAACAGTGCTTCCAAATATGTATTTCCAAACCTCCCTTTCCTGTTTAATAAGGACATAATGAGCAGATTCCATGTTTTCTTTCCTTTATTTTTTGGAGGTTAGTTTAAAACCTTATTTTCTTTTCTCTCCCAAGCAGAAACTTTGCTGGATAGACACAAAAAGGGGGCAGGGTCTGATTCTGGATCTTAGGGGAAGTGAGATGGGGCAGCAGAACTCTTCTGAGGCCCCCACAGAGGCAGGGTGTGATGGTCTCCATTTGGATGAGGTTCAGCTCCACCCCAGCCCCTCACAGAGTGGCAGTCACCTTAGGTCCTGCCAGTACCCATACCATCAACTCTCACCAGATGCCACCTCCTCTCATCTGGGCTGAAGGCCTCCTGTGGAGCCCCTTGGGTCTTGATCTCTCTTTTAAATGCATTCATAGGAGCAATGGGAAATTCTGAGTTCTCTTCTTGCCTTTCAAAGGCCTCAGGAGACTCAGGTGGGAGTGTCCTTTTGTACCTTTTCCTTGGACTATCATGGAAAAACTTTCAGCTTCCAGAATGGTAGATAATAAGGAGGCATCTGTTTCTTTGTTCACTCTGCTCTTGGCAGAAGTTGCTACAGGAATATCAATATTTGTTCTGATCATCTTCCTGTTAGATGTTCCCCAGCCCTTACAGTTGAGTGTGGCTGGGGGACTGAGTTCTTGCCAATAACGCATATCACTTTCTAGGGTAGCTTATACAAGTCTCCAAGCAATGTGTTCCATGTTTCTTCTTTTTTATTGTTTAAATGTTAAAGGTCCCCCAAAGGCCCATATGTAAATGCCCTAGGATTGTGGCAAGGTCTCTGGTCTGTCTTTGCTTCATGGTGCATGAGATGCTATGTACCTTCTGCCATTGCTATCCTAGATCCTTTCCAGAGACCCAAAGCAATAGGTCCACTTGGTCTTGAACTGGAACCTCCAAAATCATGAGCCAAAATAACCTTTTTCTCCTTATCCTAATATTTCATTACAGTAATGTGAAGCTGACTTAACACATTCCCATTTCTGTGGTTGGAATGGTGATAAATAAGACAGAATGATCTTGAAGCCAAGTATTGAAGATAGCAGAGCCGGTGTTATCCTGACTTTCTCAGTGATTACATGTGGAAGACTAGCTTCTGGGAAACTCCCTCAGATCTGGAGCCATCCTCTTTGGCTGCTACCAAAGACGATGTTTGAGTCCTTATATTTTGGGTTATTGTTAGCAATAGTTTAGCCTTCCCTAGCTAATGAACTTCTGATGCCTGGGAATGAGAAAGGAAGTTAGGGCCTGGATAAAACTGGCTGGGAAGGGAGGCATGACAAGATTCTGGAACACATGTGCCTGGCACATGGACTTCTCCTGAGAACTCAAGCAGGTTTTTGATAGGATGACCTAGGTGTGACCCCCAACATGGGAAATAGGAAAAAGAGACAGTTGCCATTAAGAGCTCACCATTGGAAAAAAAAAAAAAAGAGCTCACCATTGTGCCTCTTCACAATAGCTTACCTACACTCTAGAGTGTATTTTTATTTTTTCTTCCCTTTTTAGTCAGCCCAAACTTGTTTTATAGAGCCTGTTTTCCCCATTCTGCCTTTTAATAAATGTGACCTGCCCTGCAAGTGCAAGGACCTGAGTTCGATCCCTGGTTAAAAAAGAAATATATATATACATATATATATATATATATGTATATATATATATGTATATATATGTGTGTGTATATATATGTCTAGGAAAAGACAAAAATAAACATTGATCTTCTATTGGGCTGGGGATTTAGCTCAGTGGTTCTGCCGCCTGCCCTGAAAGAGAAAGGACCCGAGTTCAATCCCAAGTACAAAAAAAAAAAAAAAAGTGAAATTTTCCATCATTTATACCTGTTTCATTTAATTCTTTGGGACAGAAAGGACCTAGAAATCACTCTAAGAAGAAACTCTAGCACCCCAGAATCTGGTTACAGAAACACAGGGTCTCTCAAGAGCTGTCCTACTATGTTCCAGCCTGGGAAGTTCCTGGTCAGCCTAGAGTGAACATCCAGATGTGGAGGGAGATGCCAATCTCCTTTAGGGTAGATACTAAATTTATTAGTGATTTCCACTGCCCTTCACTTTACTTGGAAGGACAGGGGGTGATAAAGACATATTTCTATCTTCCATGGAGTGTTCAGGAAAAAACTTTTTGGTTTGAGCACTGCATTTCCAACAAATTCCATTTTTTTGCTCCATAGGATAGGGAATGAATGATGGCCCTGGGGTTGACTGGAATTATTCTGGCTCTTTTAGCTCTTAGTAAGTCCCAGGGTTGGGGGCAAATATGGTAAAGCTCCACATGTCAGAAGTTCTCCAAGGAATGTGGAGGTACCTTAGGTTTTTAATTTCCAGCTGTGGGTCTTAGAACCAACAACAAGGCAATAAGAAAGTTGCACTTATCACCATGATATACTATAAAATAGCACTGGACAAGAAAGTGAGGAGTAAGGAGGTGACCAGCTTAGGGACTGAGGCTCAGCTCCTGCAGGCATGGGTGAGGGCATAGATAGGAATCAAAGAACTTGCTGTAGCCTGTGCTCTCTGGGGAGGCTGACTTTGGAATCTGAGGTTCCGGGGAAAGTGCTAGGCTGCTTATAGAAGCCTCATGGGGAGCTCCTCCCACTGCTTAGGCTCCTGGCCAGGCTTCTTACCACACCACTCCTCAAGAAAACACATGCACACTCCAAGTTTGATGCTTTCAGTTTAACAGCTAATTTTTTTGTTTGTTTGCTTTGATTGTATGTGGTAGACTTTAAGCCTGGTGCTCCTGGGCATCATTTCTTAGCTTCTCCTTATATCTTTAATTCTGATTCAAGTTTATCCTTAATGTCATGGATGGTATCTACGACAAGTGTATTGAAAATGAGGGAAAGAGATGAGAGGAGACAAGGAAAGAGAAAGAAGAGAGAAGGAGGGCCGGGGATTTAGCTCAGTGGTTTCACTGCCTGCTGCGCAAGCACAAGGACCTGAGTTCGATCCCCAGTATCCCCCCCGCCAAAAAAAAAAAGAGAGAAAGAAGGAGTTGAGAAAGAAAAGGAGGAAAGAGAATATAAATAAGGGTTTCATGCCCCAGGCACCAGTCCCACCCCTTCCACTCCTCTCCAATGCCATCTTCTGCACCCCCAAACTCACTGAGTCCCTGCACCCTGGGCTGGGCAAGAGGAATAGCAGCAAGCAGGCTTACCAGTGGGATGAGGTTAAACCTCAGGGGGAATCTGTATCAAACAACAATGGAATTTGAATCTAAATGACAAATTGGAGACATTTGAAAATGCAGGGCCTGTGGCTGGTTCTGATCCCCAGGTGGGCATTGGAGAAGGAGGCTGGTCCTGAGGGAGGGGTGTCGATGCTGATACTGGGGCTTACAGACCTCATCTGGAGGCTCACTCACCTTCACCCTTTTTTTTTTTGGTACCAGGGATTGAACTCAGGTCCTTGCTCTTACAAGGCAGGCAGTGGAACCACTGTGCTAAATCCCTGGCCCCTCACCCTTCTTTTTTAGACCTTCAATTTTTTGCAGTGCTGAGTCTTTGATTTCCTTAATCATTTCTGCTCCCTCTGGGCCTTTTTTTTAGGATAGATTCTAATTCAGGGCAGAAGAAGTCACATCAACAGAACAGCTGCTTCATTGTATGAAAACCACTCCCAGTTGTGGGCACCATGGGCACCCTTTGCTGAGGGAACCAGTTTTTTTTCTCATGGGAAGGTTGATAGGCCAGTGGACATGTCTACTGCCCCAGAAATGCTGTATGCAGAGGCAGATATGCACAACTTCCCCTACTCCCCTTAGGAGTCTGGGCTTGTCTATGTCATATCAGGCTGACCCCAGAGATCCTGCTCTTTATGCATTAGGGTTCAACACCTTGATTTTTTTTTTTTTTTTAAAGACAGGGTCTTGCTATGTAGTTCAGGCTGTCCTTGAAGTCACTATGTAGCGCAGACTGGCATCCACCTTGAGGTGATCCTCTTGCCTCAGCCTTCCAAGTGCTGGGATTATAGGGGTGCTGGTTAAGAACCTGCTATTGACTGAGTCTTACCCAGAAGATTGGACCTCTGCTTTCTTGATGACTTTGGTGTCTTACTGGCTAAGCCTGGGTTTTCTGCATTTTTCTTTTTGGCAGCTAATGCTTTGTGGGATTCTGCAAGAGGGTGAGAAGGTGGAGTCTGGCTTCTTCTCCTCTGGGAGCATGTGGTCTGGCTTCAGGCCACGCTCTCACCCAGTTCTTTAATGAAGTGCTAGGGCTTTAGCATCCTCCACGTTTCCTATTTCTTCAAAGACTTTCCCTGGTTTTTCAGGGCCTTTTCCTAGGGTGGATTGAGATTTGAGGAAAAATAAAATCATTTTGGCAGAAAGATTACATCACTTTAAACAGAGTCCTCCCAAGCTCCCTGTTTTCATTCCCCTTGTCTCTTCCCACTGGATCCTTGAACTTCTCTGACTTCTTTCCCGCACATCCCCAGTCATTAACCCTTCACCCCAGGGCCAGGGCAGAAGCGAGGACTCACCGTTCACAGATCCCAGGGCAGAGGCAGCCTCTGGGTCATCTGCAAAGGACAGAACACTGGCTGTGTCAGGGAGGGTGCAGTTAAGCTGTATCCAGTTGGAGTTGTATAGAGTCACAAGACCTCTAGTCTCAGGCCATGGACAGATGGCAGAACAATCTTTGCTACCAAGGGGTCCACCAGAAATGCTTTTGCTATCTAAACCAAATCCCTATATTTCTTATCCTTTCCAGATCTTCACTACCCATAACATCCCCATGAAAACAGATTCATTCTCTGACTGTCTTCTATAGCTTGTCAGATGTCTAGGTTTTATAATTAAAATTGAAAGTGGTGGTGATGGGGCAGGACTGGTTCTGATTATCACCTGCCACAAAGACTCCAGCCCCCCATGCTTTTGTTATTTCAACAGTATAAGGATCTGACAGGGTGTTAGGAGCTAGGAATGTAGCTGTAAGGGAGATTGTCTTTCCTTTGGGAAGTTGACTGTCAATGGGGGGTTTGGAGGAATTAACATAATTACTTAGTAATTATTTAATTACATTTGTGATAGTGCTCATAGGAAAAATATAGGAGGCAATACAATAAAAAATAATAATCTTAACTCTTCTAGGGTATCAGTAAGGCTGCTGGGGGAAATACACTAACATAGAGATGAAGGGACAAATGTGAAGAACGGGCAGGAGGGTGGTTGACAGTGGGTAGGTGAAAGAATGGGGTGGGGAACAGGCAGAAGGACACACAAAAGTGTTGGCAGTGGGAAATGTCTTGTTTCATTGATGGGAATAAGAAGCCAGAGGGCCTGAAGCAGAGTGGGCAAACCAGAGACAGGGAGGAAATGAGACTGTGGAGCCAGGATGGAGCCAGTCAGGGGCTCCAGGCTCTCTGACCAGTGGACAGAGGGTCCTTGTGTGCAGAGTCCAGTGTGAGACAGGAGTGAGCTGAAGATACCACTTGAAGGAATTGTCTCTGCTGAGGAGGGGAGAGAGGAATGAAGGCAGGGGCCAGACTTTTGGGGCTAGGACTGAAGGGGGAAGGACTATGATGATGAAGTTCAGCAGAAGGACCATACTCACAGGCACAGACCAGAGCCTATACCAGAGCTGCCAGGAAGAGGAGGGCCATGAATCTCATGCTTTCGTGTCTCAGAGTGGGGATGCTACAGAATCCTCAGAGTTCCTTGGGTCAAAGGTGTTGGTACTGTCTCTTTGAGCCTCTTTTATCCATGACAGGGACCAATGGAAACCAGTTTTCTAGTGGTATGTTCTCTTCTCTTCCTTTTCTCTCACCTCAGAGCCACCTACTAAGTCAACAAGGGCTGGCTAGAGCTGGTTGGTGTCTGTCTTCCCTGCAGGTAGCTCTTGGACAGCAGTTCTGGAACAGGCACTGTCCTGGCTAGCATCCTTTGCGTACCTCTCCCATCCGCATCCCACCTATTACCCGGGCTTCCATTTCCGATGACATCTGTGGTCCTGGGGTTCCTGTGAGGGATTTCTGGGTAGTGCTCTGGCAAATGGGCTGTGCTCAGATATTTCTCCATGTAACAGCAGGATGCTGGATTAGGAGGTCACTATGAGCCTCATCAGACCAATTGGGAGTGGCTGGGGCTTCTCTATACTGGGCCAAGCCCATCCCAGGAGGCTGCTGCCAGAGCATCTGGGGACTCCTCCTTAAGGTCTAGAGATGGTGTGGTCTCCACATTGTAAACAGTGCTTTCCAGCCACTGTAGGCTCTGACTGAAGTAAGGCAGTCTCAGCTAGTCATCCTCAATTCCAGAAAATTCTGGTAAGATAGGAAGAGCATGAAGTCATTTCCCAGCCTGTCCTTTAGATGGGGGAAGGTGGTCAGTGGTGGTTCTCTCTCTCAGAAATCCTTTAGGTATACTTGAGTTGTCTTAGGATGGCAGAAATAGTCCTAGACATACAGGTTTATAACCTGACTTTGTGTTTATTAGTTGTATACCCTTGGGAGAAGCAATTTACCTGGGCCACTTCTATTGTTTTCATTTGACAATGAGAAATTAGTTTTTTTTATTAGGTTAATATAAAGAATATATGTCAGGATTGTTCATCTCTCTCCTCCATCTGTTCCTGGGATCTGAAGCCAATATGAAATCTTTGTTTCTGATCCTGACAAAACTAGTTATGTCCCTGAGACATCTTCCCACACAGTGGTCCTGGTAGTGGGTTCTTTCCTTTTTCCTGGGCTGTGGTTAAAATGGACTGGGACTTGTTTTCCAAGGAACTTTCCCCATACCAGGCACTGTGTAGGGCTCAGACAAATACACATGAGTAGGTTGTGGTGTTGCCTGGAGGGGCACATAGTGGGGCCTCCAGAGTGGGCCAGAGCCCCAGGCAGACAAGGAGATAGCTGAGATGCAGCAGTGGTGGCAGAAGACTAACATTGTAGCAGAAGCACATGTCCTTCTTCATCCAAGAGGGTGGGCATCTGCTCCATTTGGTAGGTGAGTAATTTTGGGCAAGTCATGGAATGTCTCTGACTCTCCATCTCCACAGTGTGAAGAGTAACCCAGGGCACTTGGGAAGTCAAATGGGAAAAGCTTTCTGAGTTTTCTCCCTATGCTCTGGCTGCTTGCCCTCTCACCTCCATGGGAACTTGCTCCATTTAGCACCCACCTTTCTCTTCTGGATAGTTAATTGTGAGCCTCTCTTGGCTTTTTCCCTTTAATGTGGATATTTTAGGTAGGAGCAAACAAATGCTTCTTTATCCTACCCCTTTCTTTCTCATACTTTTACAACCAAGCTTTTTGAAAACTACATTTTTTTTTTTTGCCTCAGAATCCTTGTTTTATTTTATGTTCTTTTCACCCTGTAATGTTTCTACCACCCTCTTTGGAACAGGAACAAATCCTTTCTGAGGTACTAAATACAATTGGCACTTTTCATCTTTATATTATTTGATCTCTGTAGGTTTGTGACCCTGTTGACCATTCAGACTTTGCAATGCTTGGATTCTGTCTTTGTCCTTTTCCACACTCCTTTACTAACCTTCCCTGCCTCTTCAGTAGTCTCGTATTCTATTCTTAGTCCATCCTTTTTCTCCTTTTACACACTGTCTGGTGTGACTCATTCTTGGAGTCACACTTATGACTCCCACACTTTCATTCCAGCCCAGACTGTTCACCTGAACAATAATGTCCACCAAGGTATGGACAGTAACAGTATATAACAAGACACATAACCATACAGGTGGAGAACCAATCTCATCTCCTTCCTGGACATCTTTCCCCATGACCTCCTCGTCCTCCTCCACTGTTTTAGGTTCTGATTAGCAGCACCACCTTCACCTTATAATCTAGACAGAGACCAGAAATTACATTTTCCCTTCTTTCTGACCTCCTGTATTATAAGGATGTGGGAGTCTACCAAATCTCCCTCTTCACACACTGCCACTTCATCATTCCTGGGACCTCTGTCTTGGAATCTTTGCTATTTCTTATCTTTACTAAAGATACAGGCTCATGATTAGTTTCAACATCTATCTTCCTACTGTTTAGTGATTCTAGTACACAAACTGTGCAGAGCACACATCGCCTTTCCTGAGCTGGCTCCTAAGCCCTTCAGTTTCAACCCTGCTTTGGCCCCTTATCCAGATTCTATCTCAGTCACATTACATCTTTTCCAGATTCTTGCATAGATTGTAGTTTTCCTCACCTTTGCCCCTTCATGTATTTTCTTCCATATATTTTCTTTAACGTCCTCCTACATTTAGACTGCAGAGCCTATTCTTCCTCATCCTTCAGGATTAAGATTAGGACACTTTCTTTCTGGAAGATTTTCTTAGTATTCTTGTCTTCCTTTCTCTCCCTAAGTGGGGCCAGGATGCTCTTATGGGCTCCTTGTTCTTTTCTTTCCCTGTGTATCACCCTCTATTGGGGTGCACACTAGACCTGCTTGGAGCTGGTCTCCCACACTAGACAAGCTGTATGTGCACATATTTGGTCTGTGTATGCATTCCTAGCCCAATCAACATACCTGTCATACAGCCAGAATGCAGCCAGGGAGACTAAAGCAGGAGAATCACAAGTTTGAGGCCTGGGAACTTAATGGCTTAGCAAGAGACTGCTTCACAAAAAGACTTGGAGATGTAGCTCAGTGATTCAATCCAATCCTCAGTAATACACATACACACACACACACACACACACACACACACACACACACACACGGGGTGGGGAGAAATGAATACAGTCATTTTTTTTTGAGAAGTGAGATCAAGTGAGTGGGGCTAGAAACCTTCAGAATTAGGGCCAAAGGGATGTGAAGCCACTGTTTAAAATTTAGGTAAAACTAATTGTAGATGTATGCTTTAAAAAAAAACAAAACAAGGATTCAGTATTTTTTAAAAAGTTTTTCTTAACAAGGTAAAACTTATATGTAATGAAATATACATATTAACTGTGTTTTGGAGTTTTGACAAATCCATCTGCTGATTCCAAATAAGACATAAAACATTACCGGCAACTCAGAAATTTTCCTAATACCCCTTCCCAAGCAATCCCTGCCCCATCCACTTCAGGCAAATGTAGCTGTTTTAAAAATAGACTCTGCTAAAATACCTGTGGGTTTTGCTCTCTGAATGCAGTCTAATTACCTCATTTTCTGTCTTACTAGGTGGGCGGGTACCTGTAGAAACTTGGTGATTCAGACTACAGAAGCTTCCTTGAGTCAGAAAAGAGAGCTTGAATACTTTTAAAAGCATGGAGTCTTTTTGGGGTTCCATAGTGAAGAGGGGTGTGATTCTCTAGGAAAAGGCCAGAGGGCAGGTTAAGATGGAGGGAATTCTTGTCTTGGAAGAGAATGGCACTGCTTTCTTTACCTGATGGTGTAGAGATACAGGACTGTAGGCAGGAAAAGAATAGAATAAGGGCCTTGTAGGCTTTATTAAATAAGTTAGTAGATAATCTTACTAAAAGCAGCTTTTGTCTCTGAAGTTAGATTCACTGGCTAAACCTGATTAAAGGAGTTAGAACTTTACTTGAGGAATTCCTTTGGGAGTGATTAAAACGACAAAGGTAAAGAAAAAACAAACAGAAAACCAAACAAAAACCCCCCAAACCAATCAGATATAGAAAGGTACCAGATAGCACAAGTAGCATAAGAATTTAAAACAAAGGAAGGAATGCTCTTTAATGGAGAGATTAACCAGAGGAAGAGCTGAGCTTGGAGGAAGCCAGGAGCACAGAAAGCAGAATATCTGCCCCCCTTCCCCCAAAGAATAAAAAGGAGACAAGGGGAGGCTACCTAATTTAAAAGAAAATTCGTATTTAGTATATAAAAACACACATACCTAAGGATATACATACACACATATTCACTAACTCTAAACTGCTTTTTCTATAATGTTCCTCCTAGCCAACCTATACATTCCAGAGATAAGGCCCTGACAAGGACAAAAGGGCAGGAGAAAGTCAAACAAAGCCCACCAAAAGGAATGTGGACATATGCAAGTGTGCCTGCTTAGGGTCTTGTGATCTGGGACTCATCCAAAAACAGCCCAGGGAATCAATCAGACTGTGACAAGTGTCAGGAGTCCACCTGGAAGGAGGTGTCCCTAACCCTAATAAAAGAAAACAGGGATGAGGGCTTGGGAGTGTCCATCTTTTTCCTGACCCCCTGCCCTCCCTCCAGGATAGCTTGTTTCTGTCTTCTGCTTTTTTTTCTCCTTACAAATAAATCATCTTTCTTTCTTAAACTCTGTCCCTCTAATTCATTATATCTGCTGAGTTTTTGATCCTGGCTGGCTGCTCACAGCACAACAATGGTTTCCAGCATGTTCTTCAGAAGGAAGGGTTAGAAAGGCTCAATAGTTAGAGTGGGAATAAAGTTGGTGAAGAACTGGGAGTTGGGAGGCAAATCAATTCTGGTACCAAAGGTGGATGATAGAGAGGTTAGTGGGGAGAAGCAGGGTGAATTCAGAGACAGGTGGGCTGGGACTTCCTTCTGCAGTATTAGGCATTCATCAGAGAAAGGAATGACTGGATTTCTACCATTGGGGGCCCACAAGGTAGGCCTGGTAATAAAACTAAACTAAACAATTAGGAACTAACATGGCCTGTAATGGAGCGCCTAGAAAAGGAAAAAGTAAGGGTCTAAAGTTGGTCCAGGATGTGGGGAAGAGAGGGGAAGTGCTAAGGAAACACTCAGGGCATTACAGTGAGGAGAGTGAGGGAGAGGGAGAAATGTCCCACTGCTGTAGAGTTGAACCCAAGTGAGTGAGAGGATCTGAGTGTGGGACTGCATAACCTTTGCCCCTTTTTCTCCAGCCCCATTGTGATTAAAATGTGAGTTAATAGATGGAGATGCTTGTTAGTCTAAGGATGCTAGATCCTCCAGTCCCATTGTGATTAAAATGTGAGTTAATAGATGGAGATGCTTGTTAGTCTAAGGACGCTAGATCCTCCAGCCCCATTGTGATTAAAATGTGAGTTAATGGATGGAGATGTTTGTTAGTCTAGAGATGCTAGATAGGATCTGTAACCGACCTAGGGTCCCAGAGTAAACTACTCAACTCTTTGTTTATCCAGAACTGATATTCCAGGCACCACAATTGTTAGAACAAGCTACAGATGTCTGCTGACCATCAATATGTGACAGTCGACCACTAACCTTTGTCCCCTTTTCTTTGATATGTTAACTTCCCCCTCAACCCCCTGTAAAAACAGCCTCGGATTCTGAGCCAGTTGCCTCTCTAAGCTATTTTGCTT
>NW_004624904.1:2697507-2720161 GCF_000247695.1 Heterocephalus glaber
GTGTGTGTGTGTGTGTGTGTGTGTGTGTGTGTCCAGTGGATTGCTGCCAGGGTGCGGGCTGATTCGGCGCATTCGGCGAGACTCGCGACGTTGCTATGGCATCCGCAGACCGGCCTGTCCGCAGCTGGCTGATTGGGTGTGTTCTGCGCCACCAGAACAACATCCTTAAAGACAAGGAAAACATAACAATAAAACATACCCACAGAACGGATCAATATTACAATCTTTTATTTAAAAATGAGCTAAAAACCATTCAGAAAATTATGCAAAGCATAAAAAAACAACATAAATCAGAATTATGACCTCAAAAACTAGGTGACAAAACTCAGAAGGTGAGAAATGAAAGGAAAAAATCATTTTGTAAATGAACTTAAAGGAATATAAGAATGAATTAACAAAACAGATGATGGCTTAAGTTAATAGAAAAGTTGAAAAAAAATAAAAAAGAAATTAAAAGATTCAAGAGGAAGTCACAGATTCTGAAAATAGGCAAAGAACAGCTGCATACATATAATAGATGTTCTTGAAAAGAAAACTAGAGACAGGGAAGTAGAACAAATACTAAAAGCTATTCTTTAAGAAATTTTCCTGAAATGAAAAAGATTTGAAAGTACATATTGAAAGACTGTACCATCTACCTGAGAAAATCAACCAAGAATGATTAACACCAAGACATACAGTAGTAAGATTTCTGGACTTTAAAGCAAAAATGTCTGTGGGCTAGTAGGCAAAAAATAGTAAGTGGCTTATATGGAAAAGAAAATTAGATTATCATTAAATTTGTTGACAGCAACATTATTTGTGCAAGAAGAAAATATAGTAACATATATATTGTTTATCCAGCGAAACTGAATTTAAAATGTAAAGGATGCAAACTTCTATTAATATATTTTTTCCAGAGGAATCTTCTAGAAAATGAGATTTAGACAAAATTAATGGAGATTACTTATAAGGGCTGGTGGTGATCCTCAATTAGAAGTAGTTACCTGCTGGGCCAGGGATTTAGCTCAGTGGTTCCGGTGCCTGAGTCACAAGTGCAAGGTCCCAAGTTCAATCCCTGGCACCAAAAAAAAAAAAAAACAAAACAAAAAAGAAAAATAGTTACATGTTAAACTGAAATAAAATGAGAGTTAAAAAGGAAGAAAGAGTATGTAATGAGGTCAATTTAGTCAGTTGAGATATGGGTTTAGAAGAATGAGAAGAGTGCATAGGCAATTAAAACAACTATTTTGAGTAGTGGAGGTGGTAGTATTGATACTGTTATTCTCAAACTACTGTGTGTGTAATGTGGTACAGATTGAAGGAGTAATTATGAGCTACTCTATCATCTTCTTATGTCTTTATGAACTAGGATCTTTGATGTGATAAAAAGCAGACATATAGATATATAATATAGATGAATGAGCAATGAAATTTCTGTAGTCCTGAAATGAATTGAAAGTATCATTATGAAGTTAGGAGGTATTTTCATCTTAAAACTATTTACAGTGTGTATGTGATTTGTGTGTGTGTGTGTAACAGTAGGCATCCATGACCCTGGACTTAGGTGCTGAAATTCCATTATAAAAAAAAAAGGAATTTGGGCCTTTGGAAGGAAGTACTGATTTGAGGTCTGGGGAGGGAAATGTACAATATGAGCCTGGGACATCTTGTCACATCAGATGGTGAGGAAGCTATCGAAGTTTACTAAGATCAAAAGAGGTTCCTGTTGGCCAAAGATGGGACAGTCTGAGTGTCAAGTGTAATTGATTGAAAACTATTAAATATATAAATACATGAATCAGTACTGAAAAAGCTCACTTTGGTCACTTTTGGAGGACTTTGAAAAAGCTGATTTGTCACTTTGGGAGAATGATAGGAAATTAATTCATTGTCTTTAAAACTGTTAAGTAAAGATTTGAGTATTTATTCTGCCTTTTCTGTATGCTGGGAACCCATATAGTTGATGAGGAAGTATCTTTTAATGAATGCATTCCAACTAATAAATGAAAAAGAAAGGTTAGAGTATATATACTTTGTAATCCCAACGAATTAAAATTTGGGTATTGGACATTGATAGCTTCTAACATAGCACACACAAAAGATAATCATGCAAATATCATCTGTCTCTTAGAGGAAGGACACATGGTCTCATACACAGTTGTACCCAGAGGGTTGAGCATCAGTCTGACCCAACCTTTGGATCCGGTTGTCAGTTTGTTGAAAATACGGAGGACAAAAAAAAAAAAAAAAAAAAAAATATATATATATATATATATATGGAGGACAGAAACTGGTCATACTGAATTGTACACATGGAATTAAACAAAATCTAAAAAAATAAAAAATTGTGCAGGTCAAATATCTATCCATAGGCCAAACACATGTGTTTAATACATACACTGAAAGGAAAAAAAATTGGTGGAGGGGAAACCTTTACATAAAAAGATATTTTAAAAGATACACATTAAAAAATTCTAAAACATGGCTTCTAGGCATACACACTTGGGAGACAGTGCCATAAACAAACACATGGAATAGTTTACAAACATCAGGATAGTGGTCACTTCTGGTGGGAGGAAGGGAGTTGTGATTGAGACTGGGCACTTGAATTTCTTCTAAAGTGGTTAGCAAAACTATGATATGGGTTGCAGGGTATATAGTATTTTCCTTAAAATAACTCATGAAGCTATACATTTATTTTGTGTGTTTTTTCTGTATCTGTGTTTTATTTTCCCATAAAAAGATCACAATAAATGTAGGCTTTTTCTAAAATTTCTCCCATCTACATGCCAGTCCCCACGCACCTCTTTGATTGTCCAGTCTGGGCACTAATGGGCCCTATGACAGGCCAGTGCCCTTTCTCACTCCAAGACTTTGTATGGCTGCTCCTTTTTGCCTGGAATTACCCTCCCAGGTGCAAAGTTGGCACCGTACCCCTGGCTGGCTGATTTCCAGTCCTGGCCTTTTCCAGTATAGTGCACTCTTCCTATTTCATAATTCAAATTGACTCAGAAGTCCTTAATCTTGTAGCTGATGCCATTTCTTCTGCAGTGAGTCTTCTGAGCTTGCCACATACCATATGAGACTGGAGGCTCTTTCATTACCTACTTCATTCTTGGAGACCCCCATATTTTAGGGCCTGTGGCTTCGGAACTTACAACAGTTCCTTTTATTTATTTCCCTGAGAGTCTGTGGTATTTGGCACTGCTCATTTTCCTCTTGGGAGCCAGTGAGGGTTTAACCTTCTTAGAAGGTCTTAACTTCAGGCAAGGACACACTTATGGATTTTGACCTCCTTTATAGTCGTGAGACTACTCATTTGGCAGTTGAATAATCCAAGAGAAGGTGACTACTTGGTTTCAAGTTCTTGCATCAGAGAGGTGTACAGAGCAGGGAAAAATAACAGCCAGAAACACAGAAGCCCCAAGGCTCAAGGTCACAGTTCTTTCAGTTTTCTTAGTCTAAAACTGACTTAAAATTGTATGTATTTATCATGTACAATACTATGTTTTAAAGTTTATATATATTGCAGAATGACTCAATGTAGCTAATTAACATATGGTAGACATTGGTAGTAAGAACACTTTACATCCACTCCTTTAGCATTTTTCAAGGATAAGGGTGTGCTTTTTTTCATTGTCTTTGTTCCCAAAACCCAACACCAGGTCAGATTTCCTGGGTTACGGGGCTTTTTGATCACAGTCATATGTTGGGGTGGTGAAACCAGCTCCCCCAGGCCTCACCCTGTCTTGTGTAGTGAATTCCTTTTGGAGGCCCTTGGTGTCTTTTCTACGAACAGACCTCACTGGGATACACTCAGCCAATGAGGGGAGCATGCAGTACTTATTTATTCCCAGAAAGGAAGAGGTCAGTGTTAGATTTCTCTTGCCTTAAGATGGCTGCTACATAAAATGGCAGCCTTCTCCTTCCCATAATACCCTGCTTCCCACTTAAAAATATGGCTTCACCTGCTAAAAGACAACCTTCTTCTTCCCAACACGCCCCTCTTCCCACCAAAAGAATAACCTGATACTTGCTACCTCCTAGCAACTAGTGATGTCACAGCCTCCTCCAATCCCTAGCCACTACATCACTCAACCCCACCCCAGCTCCTACAAGCCCCACCCCAGCTCCTACAAGATGCGCTTCCTGTCCCAGCCATGTTTCTCTCTCACCTTTGTTTGGAGACAGGCTGGCAGATTGTTCCTAAAATAAAGGCTTGTGGTTTTGGTCTGGTCTTGGTTTTCAGCTCTTTTACCTGACATATCTGGTGCTGAGACCTGGGAGGAAGGTGGTTGATTAAGTGATGATCCCCTGCAGGATGGGGCTGACTGACCTTTCAGCTACCTCCTCTGGATCACATCTGCTGAGCCAGGACCTTTTTGGGGGTCTCTGCCTTTGCCATTGCTGATGGAACACATCCACACCAGTCACTGATCTCTGGGTGAGTGGGCAGTTCAGCCTCCCTCTCTTTGGGTCCTCTATTTCATTCTCATTCTCTCCCTCTGGGGACTTCTCAAAAATCCAACTACTTGGTCAGAGAGACCACTTGGCAGCTGGGTCCAGGACTGTGCCCCTAGGGAATGCCCCATTGGCCTGGCTCCTCTCATTCTCTCCCTCTGGAGACTCACTTGGAGATTGTCAAAACAGACAAGGGTGCTCCTCTCTCTCATCCTTCTCCTAGGGAGCTGTCTCCTCCTCACCCATCCTAACATGGGAGCGCCCCCCCCATGCCTCTAGGCTGCCTCCTGGCACAACTCAGGCCCCTTGGATTGTTGGGACCAGACTTTAAGCCAAAAAGACTTGTTTTCTATTGTAATCAATTTTGGCCTCAATACAAATTAGATAATGGGTCTCAATGGCCCTAAAATGGCACTTTCTATTTTAACATACTGCATGATTTACACAATTTCTGTCAACGCAATGGCAAATGGTCAGAAATCCCATACCTACAAGCCTTCTTCTACCAATGCTCTCAACTCTCCCTCTGTCAAACCTGTTTACCTTCTCAGGTACTTCTAGCCCAAACTCCACCATTCACCCCTCCTGACTCTGACACATTTGATCCTGCCAATCACTCACCACTCACACTTCCCCCACCCTATAACCTGGCCAGCTCTTCTTTCATCTCCTCGCATGCTTCTTCACCTCTGCCATCTTGTGATCCTTCTTCACCTCCACCATCTTGCATCCCCCCTGCACCCATTCTTGCTACCTCACCCTTCCAACATCAGCGCCAGCCACACAGATGCCTCTCTGAGAGGTCACCGGGACTGAGGGCATTGTTAGAGTTCATGTTCCCTTCTCTTTCTCTGATCTTTCTCAAATTGAAAAATGCTTAGGCTCTTTCTTCTCCGATCCTGATGTCTATATTAAAGAATTCTGCTACCTTACTCAGTCCTATTATATGACCAGGTGAGATATATACACAATTCTCTCAACCACTCTCTTCCCAGAGGAGTGCCAGAGGGTCTGGAGGGCAGCTCAGGCAGCAGCGGATGATTTCCATGCCACAGACCCAACCAAGCTAGTGGGCACACAGGCAGTACCAGATACCCAACCTGATTGGACTTACCAGGATGATGACCCAGGCAGAGACCTCTGGGACTATATGACTGTCTGTCTCCTAGAAGGCTTAAAGAGGATTTTCCAAAAGACAGTTAATTTTGATAAGATCAGGGAGATAACTCAGGAACCCCCCCAAAATCCAGCCCAGTTTCTTTCCCGATTAGCTGATGCTCTCCAAAAATACACCAAAATTGATCCTACATCTTAGGTGGGCACGATTGTTATTAACACTCATTTTATTTCACAATGTGCCCCTGACATCAGAAAAAAACTTAAAAAGGTTGAGGAGGGCCCCTAGGCCACACAAACTGAGCTCCTCAATGTTGCCTTTAAGGTGTTCAATAACTGTGAAGAACAGGTAAAACAACAAAAGGTGGCTAATTACCAGATGCTGGCAGCAGCTCTACAGGGTAAACCACCATCCTACAAGAAGACATTCACTCGAGATGGGCCTGCCAGGGCCTGCTTCAAATGTGATCAGACTGGGCACTGGGCTGAAGAATGCCCCAACCCCAAGCCACTGCCTGGCCCTTGTCCTTATTGCAAACAGACAGGTCACTGGAGGGTTGACTGTCCCCTTTGCCAAAAAGGTAAGAGGCCATCACCTCCTCAAGCCCAGGCAGCAGGTACGGAGACATCTCTGTCAGAGCTCATTGGCCTGGTGATGGAGGACTGACGGTGCCCAGGGCCATCTGCAGCCTCCATGGCCATCACTTCCAATGAGCCCAGGATAATTGTCAGCATCTCAGGTAAGCCTATCTCATTCTTGCTTGACACAGGGGCTACATACTCAGCCTTAACACACTACTCAGGCCCCACTCAGTCAAGGTCTGGGGTAATGCCTCATGTTTAAGGAGGAGAAGCCATACAGTGGACATAATAGCCTCTTGTTTTGAGGACCAAAATGTCACCCACAGTTCACTAGTGCCTCCAGCTGGAACCTTCATAATATGCTATGATGGGATTTATTCCTCATTTACAAGTGCCACCTCATTTATGTGCTATAGCCTTCCTAATTCCAGACATTGATGTATATCCTGGGGAAGGGAGACTACCCCCTCCTACTCTCACCTGGGAAAAAAGGGATCCCATAATCCTACCCATACTGGCAGGAATAGCTATAGCAGGAAGTGTAGTAGTGAGTGCCGCTGCACTAGGAGTAGGACAAAAACAGCTTACAGATCTGGGGTATCAAATTTGTTTGGAGCTTGACGCCACACAGGAGGCCATCAATACCTTACAGCAACAGATAGACTCCCTGGCAGAAGTAACACTTCAAAATAGAAGGGCCATTGATGTCCTCACAGCAGAACAGGGAGGAACCTGTGTCTTCTTTTTTTTTTTCTTTGCTACTGGGGATTGAACTCAGGTCCTTGTGCTTGTGCAGCAGGCAGCAGAACCACTGAACTAAATCCCTGGCCTGAACCTGTGCCTTTTAAAAGGAAGACTGTTGCTACTATGCCAATAAACCCAGAGTGGTGAGAGAAATTATAGGTCAAATGAAGGAAAGACTAAGGACTCAGTGGGCCAGATATGCTCCCCAAGGTACTAATCAATGGTGGGATACATTTGGTTCCTGGAGCTCATGGCTTCCCTGGCTATTGCCACTCTTAAGACCCTTCAGTATTATCTGTCTGATCCTCTGCTTTGGACCATGCTTGTTTCACTGTTTTCAGAATTTCTTGCAGGAACGCATGAGGGCATTTACCAACCAGACAGTCATGGAGCTCATCATGGTGGGGTATCAGCCACTGTGGCAGAGGGAAGAAGCCCCCACCTACCACCACCCCCATCAGATCCAGGTTTAGTCCCAACCTATGCCCCTTTGTCAGCTTGAAGCAGCTCCAGAAGAAGAGACCTTTGCCCAACAACCATAAAACAAAAAGCCTGGAATGTTAGATTTCCCTTGCCTTAAGATGGCTGCTACATAAAATGGCAGCCTTCTCCTTCCCATAATACCCTGCTTCCCACTTAAAAATATGGCTTCACCTGCTAAAAGACAACCTTCTTCTTCCCAACACGCCCCTCTTCCCACCAAAAGAATAACCTGATACTTGCTACCTCCTAGCAACTAGTGATGTTACAGGCTCCTCCAATCCCTAGCCACTACACCACTCAACCCCACCCTAGCTCCTACAAGCCACACCCCAGCTTTTACCTGACAGTGTTTCAATCCCTTTCTTAGAAACCTTTTTGGTATTTACACCATGTTTGCTCCAGGGATTTGCTCTACCTATTGAGGGTAATAAAAAAGCTAACCTTGTTCAGGTGCATATTAAAGGTCTCATGACACCATTCCCTAAGATAGTACTTACTTTGTAACTGCATAACTAAAAGAGTTATTCAGTGATTCCTACAATAATAATAATAATAATAATAACAACAACAAAAATAATAATTTGCTCAGAGTGACTCTGTAGACATCTAAAGAGACTTATAAAATCTTAAGTTCTCTGTAACTAATCATCCCATTCTATAAATAACAATTTCAAATTTGTATTAACAGCTTGACATATAAAACTTGTTTGGGATAAACTAATAATAGTTGGTACCTTGAGTTCATATAATTTAAAATATAAAAGGAGAGATACCTTCTCTTTTGTTCTTGGCATCCTTATTACTTGTATGTGTGGTTATCATTAGAGTTGTTGAAAAAGGTCAGTGGTTAGGGGACCCCCACTGACTGTAGGGAACAATTCTACATGATTTTGGGGAAAAATCATTTCATAATTAAATCATGATTAGGGCCTAGTTTTCCTGTCTACAGGCCAGCTACAGCATGTCCAGACATAACTCCATTTTCGCCTCCGGTCACAGCTAAGACCTCAATGGTCCCGTGATGCTGTGATGCTCCAGGGCAGGACCACAGCAGCTGGAGACATCCTGGGAGGAACCAAATCTTCATCTGCATAGTTTCTCATTGTTCTAGGATCAGTGCTGTGCCCTGAGTCATTTGCTACTTTTATTTCTGCTGTTCTGGATAAAGGTGTGGCAAGCTCTGGGTCTGGGGTCTTTTGTGGCCCAGAGCGTCATTGATCAGGCCCAAGCTCAGCTTCTCTAAGTCTGATTTTCTGTCTATATATTAATTAATTCACCTTGTATTGTCATGGCTTGCAGGAGGTTCTAGTAATGTCCCCTTTCCCTGTTTCCTACAACTTCCTTCATGGACCACTATTGATGTGGGGAGTCCAGGTAGGGACCTATTTTAACTGACACAGACACAGAATATACCCCACCTCAGGTCTTCTACCAGGATTTCCTCTGGGCTTGAAAAGACATATTTTTCTTGGCATGATTGTTCATGTCTATAGTGGGCCTCTGCTGAGGTTTTCTCAGTGGGTATACGTGTGTGTGTGTGTGTGTGTGTGTGTGTGTGTACAGTATACTCAGTAAAGATCATCACATATATGAACATATATGTGTGTGTTGCAGTACATTCATGAGGAAAATAATCATGAATATTTCAAAGAAGTTAAGAATTTTAAAGTCAATATGTTTTCATACATATTAGAATATTTAAAGTGCTCCCAAGAAAAATAACAACAGCAGGATATTTCTCTAGAAGTAAAGGTAAGGTTTAGGATTCTCTAAGATTTAGTCCAGGCTTCTAGAGTAGGGAAAAATTCCCATGTGTGTGCATGTGTGTATTTTCACACATACTACGGGGTTCTCTGAGAAGGGCATTACTCATATGATCAAGGTAGTAGGGACTGGAAAAGATCTATTGGAGAGCAAGAGGCATGTGTATGGAGACCACTTCCTCCTTTCTTCCCCAGAGTATAAAATTGTTGAGCTTCTACTATATAACAGACATGTTTATCTTGAAGGCTCAGTGAAAAGAGACTAATTTTTTGACCTCCAAAGTCAATCTAGTGGTGGAGACAGATAAGAAAGTACATGGCTGTAAGGCTGGTTGAGAGACCAGTGGGTAAATTGATAGAGACCAGAGACCATGTAGATTTGAATCTCAGCTCTTCTCTGTAAGTATCCACTTCAATTTTCTATATAACATTTCAAATCTTTTCCTAACACTTTTCAAACAAACACACATATACTTGAAAATTAAGAACAGAATAATTTTCTATGTATTTTCAATGTCTTAATTTTCAATGTCTTAATCATTTTGACTTCTCCTCTTGCATATCTTTCTTATTTTATTAGCATTTGTAAATATATCTCATTCTTTTAAAACTGTAGCCTATTGTTTCAAAGACCAAAACATTCTTTTTTATTTAGCCACTTCCTTATTGATGAATTTTTTGTGGTTGTTTCCAATTTCTCCCTCTTAAAAATAATAGTGAAGTAGAATTTTTTTATGTGCATGTATGAATACATATTTTTAAAGGATTGACTCTCAGAAGTTGAAATTTCTGGTTTAGGCTACACTCATTTAAAATCTTGATAGATATCTAATACTGTCTTCCTAAAAATTGTCCAGCTGCATTCTCACTAATAGTGTATGAAAGTGTCTGATTCCCATACCCTATTTACCACTAGATGTTGTCAGTATTTTAGAGTTTGGCTAACTATTAGGCAAAAAAGCAACATTTTGTTGTTACTTTAATTTGTATTTCATGAGTTTGAATACCTTTGATAGAATTCTTAGCCTTTTGTATTTTCTCTTCTGTGAATCATTTGTCTATATCCTTTGATTTCTTTGCTATTTAAAAAAATTTATTACCTCTCTTAGTAGCTTCTTGAATATTTTGCTAACCTTTTGTTATCATATATTAGAAGAGCAAGATCTCAGGTGAAATTGCAGAAGCACACAAAAAAAACAAAAACAGAAAACAGAAACAATAAACAAACAAAAATAAGTACATTGGGGAGTTTTCAGGACTAAGTAGGTGAGGTCAGCCAAATGCTTTGTTCTCCGCCTTCCTTTGGGACCCAGCCTGTCCCAGCAGTCCCTGAGTCTGCTATGCTTCTGTGTGAGAAGGCTTACGGTGGCCCAGCACTACCGTATCTGTGAGTAAATGGGTAACTGACTAATTCTGGGTCTAGTAGTAGAAAGTTTCTTTTATGTAGATATGAGCTGTCTTCTCTATCAGCTTTACCAGTAGAAAAGATGATATCTTGATTCTTTTTTTGCAATATCTTTTAAAAAGGTCAACTTTTTATTTTGAAATACTTTTAAATTCCAAGAAAAGTTATACAAAGAACTTTATAAATTCTTCACCCAGACTGCTTGGTTGCTAGTAGTTTATCACAGTTACCTTATCATTGTGTCACATTATTATTGATTTTAGCAATTTGAGACATGATACTCAATTACCACTACAGTGTGTATTTCCTAAAATAAGGACATTTTTCTAAGTATCTAAAGTATGCCCATCAAAATCAAGAAGTGAACACTGATAAAATATGACCATCTAATTAACATTCAAATTATGTCATTTGTTCCAGTAATATCTCTTACAGAAAGATATACAGGCAACAAAACAGTCATAAAAAATTCTTTTTTCTACCTTGACTTTCTTTCCAAAATTGCCTCTAGGATCATGTGTGATATTTGGTCTTCATATCTCTTTAGTTTCCTTCAATCTAGAAAAATTCACTGCTGTATATCCAGGACCAAAAAAAAAAGGAACTCAATAAATATTTGTGAACAAATGAACACCAAATACTTTTCAATTAAATATTTAAAAGAAAAAATAAAGAGAAAGCTTCTGGAACTAGATAATGGGGAAACTCAAGCAGAAATAAAAGCAGGAGAGGGTTACTGTGGGAAGGAGGCTCAGTCCTCCCCAAGGACCTCCCCAAGGACTGTGGGGGCAGGGTTGAAGCCAGGAATCAATATACCCAGGGAGAACTGACCAAGTGGATAATCATAAAGTCAAATAACAAATGAGTATGACTGGAACAGTCAGTTCCTTTCCCCTTCTCATGTTGACAGAGTGACCTGCAAAGGGTTTGCCTTGGTGTGAGCAAACAAAAAGGGGAGTGGAACGGGATCTGCAGTAAACCTGAGCCTTCAGGTGGTCACAGAAGAAAAAGAGAAGAAGGAATGTTCTTACAAGGAGACACCAGCTGGTCTATTGACTGTATTCCCACACATCCATATACCTTAGTGGGAAACTCTGTTAGCATCCTCAGACTGTCTGTTCCTTTAGGCCTTAAGTAGAGGAAGAGAAGACCATTTTGGAAACAGATATATAGAAAATGATAGAGATCTGGGCCAGTTATCTATTGCATTGGAAAGTGCCAAAGAGCAAGGTTCTAAGGTGCTTCATGTGAAACAAAGAATTATCAAATATTTGAGGGAAGTTAACAGTGTGAAAAAAAGAATCCAGACTAAGTGACAGTATAAGTGATAGTGAAACATTTTATACAAAAATTATAAATACTTGGAAAAAATTAGGTGGGGATTAAATCTATAAAGCTATGGTAGATTTCTAGGAAGAAGAACCAATCACGAAATAAGAAAGACTCATGATTTTAAAAGATGCTTATTAAAAAAGACATTAATAGAAGGGCTGAGTAACTGAAAGTATGAGGCAAATGAGTTAGTAATTTGGAAATTAAGAATTTCATTGAAGAAAAAGGAAATTAAGGTTTTCTTTTTTGTAATCTGAAAGCAAAAAGACAATAAAAATTATGAGATTAAAGTTCACAACTATGGAAGATAGGTTCAGGGAACCAAATATTTGTTTAAGAAGAGTAGAAGAGAAGAAAACAGGGGAGATAAAAAAGTCAAAGAAATGATGGCAGAAAGTTTCCCTGAGGGCAACATATACTCAAGACCAGGTCTAATGTGCCCACCAGGTGCTAGTAGGAATGTTGAAAGAAGATCCCACACCTACTCTCAGTTGGGTGGAATTCTGAATTTCAACGGTGAAGAAGACTCTTATTAATCTCCAGATAAAACAGTCACTTGCAAAGAAAAGCAGATCAGCTTAGTGCCAGATGTCTTTTCTGCCTCACTGAAAATTAATGGACCAGGATCAGAGCCTACAAATTTGAGCTAGAATTCTATAGGCAGTTAAACAGGAGGGCAAATAAAGAGCTGTGAAAGCACATCACTCATACTCCTTTTTTAAAAAAATTGATCTACAAACAATACCATTTCAAGAGAGCAGAACATGATGTATGAGAAAGGGTGGTAGGCAAATAAAGCAACAGAATGTATAGTTAAGTCTAAAAAATTCTTATTGTGTTAATGCAATTGTTAAAAGTGATTCCTAAAACAATATAGTCTCTATTATATTAACAATTATAATAAAATAATTATTTTATTATGTGCATAACTTTAATAACTTACTTGTAATTTTATTTAAATAATTACATTATTTTATTAACAAATGCATATATAATATAGTACATAATTATATATGGATATGTACCTTATATATACATTATATATAAAATATAGTAATCTGTATAATTCAGTTATATTAATACAAATTAATATCTGAAACAAAATTAGTTACTTAAAATCTTAGCAGAATGAGTGGGAAATAAGGGTAAATTTTGCATGATACAGATCTTATTTTTTTGATGGAGAAAAAGTCATAAGATTATTGATATTGTTACAAACAGATTATATAGGTTTGTTAAAAATTGAAAAATATTTATTCATAGCGTTAGTATAGTATATAAACTGTGGCAGTGATATTACTGGCTTTCTCAGTATCTTTTCTTTCTTTCTTTTCTTTTTCTTTTTTTTGTGGTACTGGGGATCAAACTTGGGTCCTTGTGCTTGCTCAGCAGGCAGCGAAACCACTGAGCCAAATCCCCTGCCCTTTTCTTTCTTATAATAGAATTCTGATTTTATTTAGGGAGTTATGTGTCTGACTAAAATACAATATTCCCAGCCACTCTTGCGGTTAGGAGGGAGACTACATGACTAAATGTGGATGGAAATATTGTGTGAAATGTCAGCACAGGTTTCTTAAAAGGTGCTGACCAGGCTGCCACACAACTTTTGTACCCTTATTCCTTCTTTCTTCTTACTGCTTGGAAATTGGACACTATGGCTGGAGCCTTAGCAGCTGCCTTATGGGCTTGAGAATAGAAGTTATGTCCTAAGAAATGTGGGGCAGGAAGAAAACAGGCAATTGGATTCCTGAGGACAGTGGAGTCTTTTTCCCAGGAGTTTTGGATGGGCTTTCTCTAAATTTCTTTTGTTTGGTGGGGTCTGGGAAAGGGGAGCAGAAGGGGAAAGCTTATGCCTCTACACTCCTTGAGTTTTTGTTCCACTCACATGAGCTAAGTCCTAACTGATATGTAGATTTTCCAAAGTGACAGAGTAAAAAAGAGGAACACAACAAATACTTGACTGATCTGGCATAGATTAGGAAAGCAGGGAAACAACAACAATAAAAATCAAAACAAAATAACAACAGAAAGTGAGAAAGGAATAAATGGCATGGTTAGAAAGTGAACCATAGTCAGGTTTCTTTTATAAGAGACACACAGAAAATAAAATGATACAATAGGTTGAAAATAAAGGGTGGCTGGAGAAATGCCAAATGTGATAGCAATATTAATATCTGGGAAAATAGAATTCAGGGTCAAAATCATAAAAGGGAATTAAAAGTGCTGTTTTATTTTTATTTTTGCTTGAATTCTTTTATTGGTACATTTTAGGTATACAATATGTTTACATTTATCACTGGGTGCTTGTACCTGTACATGATGTATCTTGGTTCTTATTTTTTCCCCATTACCTGTGCACCCTTCACCCCATCCACCCTTCCCTATTTACATAGACTTTGTTTCCATTTTTTTCTTTTCTCATAATTTTTCCTTTCCCTTCTTTCCTTTTTCCTTCCCCTCCTACTTTCCCTATCCCTTTGGAACTTTGCTTCCTATTTCAAATTATCAATTAAAAAGTGCTATTTTAAATAGCACAGAAAGGAAGAAGGAAAAATATGCTGAGATGATAAAATAGTTACAAACTTTTATGCATCAAAGTTGTTCTGAAACAAAGCAAAAATTCTTAAAACTGTAAGGAATATCTGACAAAACCACAGTCTCAGTTGGGAGACCTGAATCTATGTCTCAGGAATGGACAGTTTATACGGACAAAACATAATTTTGTGTGTAGTTTGAGTGACACAGGAAACAAATTTATTTTGAATGTCATATCCAGTGAAAGGAGAATAAACATTTTTTTCAACACCTACAGATCTTTATAAAATTGGTTAAATATTGGGCTTCAAAGAAAATTTCAAACAATTCTCACAGAAGAAATTATAAAGGCCACATTTCCTTATTACAACATAATAAATAGAAATTAAAAATGCAAAGCAAATAATAATTTAAGAGTGAACTTCTAAGGGAAAAGATAACAACCTTTTTAATAATTCTCTTGGTTAAAAAGAAAATGGGTAACTCTACAGAGGCTGAAGCAGGAGGATCAAAAGTTCAAGGCCAGTCTGGGGAATATAGCAAGACCCTTCTTTTTTTTTTGGTACCAGGGATCGAACTCGGATCCTTGTGCTTGCGCAGGAGGCAGCGAAACCACTGAGCTAAATCCCCGGCCCAAGATCTTTCTTAAAAATAAAATAAAAAAAGGTTGGAAATGCAGGTTAGTGCTTCTTGGATTCACTCACCAGTACTACACATACACACAGAAAACAAAACATTAAATTATGACAGTTTACTATACATCTGTGTTTGAATTTCTGCCAAACTTATTTTTAGAGGAGCCTATGTGTTCAATACTTTATGAGAAAAGAATATGTAGCAAAAATAAATTCTAGTTCAGAAGTTAGAATATGGGCAACAAAACAACCTGAAAAAAGGAAAGGAGGGAATTAATAAATATCAAAACAGAAATGATTTAATGAAATTTAAAAGGAGGCAATCTCAGTAGGAAAAAGAAAATGGTTCCCAGTCTCCTCTGAAGAGCAGCCCACTCACATTCCTGGAGCCAGGCTCCTCGGACTGGGCAGTGGAGCCAGCAGACATGTCCATCACGTAAGTACCCACTGCAGCTTTGGCCCTGTCACTGACAGCCCCTCGTCCTCCAAGCACTCTTGGGTCATCTGTCTTCCCCTCTCCATTGTGTCATCTGAGGGGCTCCCAGCCACTCCCTTCCCTTCATGGAAGCTGACTCCTGGATGGCTGTCTTGCATTTTTTTCCTTTAAAAGTTTGGACACATTTATTTTTAACTATATACATAGCAAAAAAAAATTGTACACATGTGATGTTTCATTAAATATATACATTGTGTAATCAGGGTAGACATCTATTTCTTCAAATATTTATCATTTATTTCTAGTGAAAACATTCAAATTCTCCTTAATTTTTTGAAATGTATAGTATATTACTGTTCTGTACTGTGCACATCAGAATTCCTTTTTCCTAAGTATAATTCACGAAGGAGCTGTTATCAGTGAACCTATGTTTTGCAGTGATATTGGAGTGTAAAAAAATAAGTGGAATAATTATTGTTATATTGTTCATGGAAATTAAACTGAATTATAAGCACATTTAAAAAAGTTTTTAGTCAAAGTATTGATCAAACAGTTCAGAAAACCTCAGCATTGGAAGCTTTTAGTAAGTGGCAATGAGTGAAAAAACAAAGCAAGCAAACAGAAGGGCACTGAAATTTGTCTGCAAAAAAGCAAGTGAAAAACTGAACAAATGAAATGATGAATACTTAGTCTGCAAGTTTTAATTTGGAAATTTTAGACCATCTCAACCTTGTGGAAAGAAGTTTTTGATAGATCTATATTTAAAAGAATATGTTGACATTCTATTCTGGAATTGGATGAAATTGAGAAGGACTTTAATTTTTCAACAGATGATTCTGCTGAAACATTCAAAGAACTATAAACAAAGGTAACTTATTAATTCACCTTGGCTTCCAAAAAAATTTAAGCAAGAGTACTTTGAATAGGAAAAGCAGTAACTGTGAAAAGATCTGGGCTAAAATGTTTACACATTTCAATGAGAGAAAACCAGAATAGAATATTCTTTTTTGGGCAGAATTTTCTGAGTTTACTGGGTATTTCAAGAACTGTGTATAGAATATTTTCTCACCTCAAATATTATGGTTTACAGAAAAGAGTTAATTAAAGGTGTCAACAATTTAAAATGTATTAATCCTTAAATGCAAATGTTACAGGAAATTCTAATAAAAAATTTAAAAAGTAAGATCATATGGAAAAAATATTTTTCAGAATAAAACTAGTGATATGGTGATAGAGATACATATCTATGACAATAATTATTCTATGAGGTTATTTTCTAAGGTATGGTTTTGTGGTATGACATGTCTGTTATGTTCTAGAAAAATCAACACTTGCACATAAATTATTAGTTACCAAAATGTTGTACAATCACTAGTCTGTAATTTTCTGTGTGATATGGGAGAGAAGTAGAAAGGGACCAAGCATGTGGGAGGCCTCATTTTATAACTCACTCAAGACACACAAGACCTACGCCCTACTTTGAGAAGAAAGCTAATCCACTCATCACCCTCCACTAGACCTCCAGCTCTTAAAGTTTCCACTACCTCAACACTGCCACACCGGGGTCCAGACTTCCAGCGCTTGAACTTTTGGTACACAAACCATATTCAAACCATAGGAGAACTAGTAAATTAATTCAGTGAAATTACAGAACCCAAAATCAACACACCCAAATCAGTTGCCTTCCTCATATGCTAACCATGAACTATCTCAAAATGAAATTAAGACAACAATCCCATTTGTTATACCATTTAAAAGAATAAAATATTATAAAAGAATGTCTTTAATAAATGGTGTTGGGAAAACTGGACAAACACATGCAAATGAATGAAATTGAACCTTTATCTTATATACAAAAATCAACAAAATACATTAAAGATTTAAATGAGCCATGAAACCGCCACATTCTTTGAAGAAAACACAGAGGAAAAGCTTTTGACATATTTTTGGCAATGATGTTTTGGATATGACACCAAAATCACAGGCAACAAAAGTAAAAAATAGGCAAGTGGCACTACATCAGACTAAAAAACTTCTGCACAGCAAAGAAAATAATCAACAGGATGAAAAAACAACCTATGGAGTGAGAGAAAATATTTGCAAGCCATATGATGAGAAGTTAATATTCAAAATACATGAAGAAATCCTACAACTCAATAGCAAGAAAACAGCCCTGTTAAAAAAATGAACAAAGCACTTAGTCATATATCCAAAGAAGACAATGACCAAGAGGTTAATGAAAATGTGCCCAGCATCCTTAATCATCCTGAAAATTCAAAGCACAATGAGATGTCATCTTGTACTTACACCTACAAATATCTCACACCTACAAAATGATTTTAGAAATTCAAATAATGATCCTATCACTACCTGATTAAAATCTTCCAGGATCTCTCTCCTGCTTTTAGGAATAAGACTGATCTTTGGCAGGCCAAACACAACCTTTCGTAATCCAGCTACATTTTCGTTTTTTCCTTTCTCAATCTCTCATCTGGACTTCATACATTTGGTAGAAGAAGTTTCTCTGTAGATCCAGTTTTTCAGTAACTTACAATTTTTTCTTGAGAGCATTTGTCTTACTTTAGTAATGTGCCTAAGTCTACTCATTTTTAAGCCACAGATAGACTTTCTCCCAGGGAACAAGGTCAATAGGTCTGAAGAGACAGTGAGCTCAACATGAAGTGAAAATAAACTGCCTAGGAGCCAGTTGATTCTCTGATCAAGGTGTCTGGGAGACATTCCTGGTAGTGTGGGGGTGGAATGAGGTGGGGGAAATATTGGGAAATGGGACAGGGCAGGTAGACTTAGTCTCCATTTATCCATTAGGCAAAGTATCCCAGATAGAGGGCTGAGGTATCACTAAATCCTGGAAAATTGTGGGGGGAGACAATGAATTTTAAGGGACTTCCTGAAGGAAGAAGTCTATGTGATAGAATTAAAAAGGAATAGAGGTAGAAGTAAGAGTCTTAAACTAGAAAATGCTTACTGTAAATCTTGGCTGTAGAAGTAAAGAGGCAAAACCAGGATAAATGAACCTAGTGGAATTGATTTTGGAGATGCCCACAAATGAAGAATGACATAGATGTGAAGTGGAGGGAATTGTCAGGAAACTGGGCTGTTTTCTTTTGTAGAAGACTGTTACAAGATGGAGTTCTAAACAGGAGAAAGGGGAATACCTGCTTGGATCTCTACCTTGTCTACTTTTGGAAGTTGGAGACAATCCTAAAGTGCTGATGGGGCCTGAATTGGGTCTGGGTCCTAGCCAACTTCCAATCCTCCTGACCTATTCCTTTAATCTCTGGAGGTACGAGGGAGTAAAGCCCTGATACATGCATTTCCAGTTCCCTAATGGAAAAGACTTGGACAAACAGGAGTTTTAAGTTTCTGCTAAGCAGGGGTTTGGAACAAAGTTGTTGCCCAGTGGGGTATGAAGTACATAACATTCCTGTTCCTTGCTGAGATTCCAGGAACCTCAGGAGTCCACTGTGTCCTGAAATGCTCCAAATGATGACAATTCCTGCCTGGCTACCTTTCTGCTTGTTCTCTTTTGGCTGCAGTTTCATTTTCTCCCTCTCCCTTAGTGAGGTGGTAATAAAGAATGGTCCAGATGGATACATGGAGGAATTTGGTTTTGTTAAGATTTCTGAGGGACTTGAAGGGAAAGTGGCCTTAGGTGGTGTTGTAGTCTGGGTTTTGGCAAGTGAATACATTAAATACAGGACACAAAATTTATAGTATTATTTTATGATAATTACTGAAAAAGTGAAATACAGAGGAGTGCAAGAGATTAACCACACACTAGAGGTCCAAAGAATCTAGCCAAGGGTCTGGATTCCACAGCAATGGCCCCCACAAGTCCAGCTGAAGGCCTAGAATCCAAGGCAATGTACTCCATGAGTCCACCCAGTGGCCTAGAGCCCATGGCAATGTCTCACACTTGTCCACATTGAGGATCTGTACCCGGAAGACCCAAGGCCAGTGATGGAAGCCAGAAAACCTATGATGGTGGGATGAAGGATTTGTGCCACCAAGCTGCGGGATCTACATTGGAGCCAGGAAGTGATGCTCATGGTGAAGATCAGAGCTCCCTTGACAAAAATAGCATCCATTCCCAGCGACAGCAAGGCCCCGAGCTCCTCCTCCGATGAGAACATCCTAGTTTGCATCAGGAAAGCCATCCGCAGCAAGCTTCTCCTAGAAAATCAACAGCCGCGATCTTCCCCTCCAGTTCTCTTTGCATGGCTATTGGTAACAATCCTCAGGTGGATCCTCCACGCCCAGACCATACTGATTCAGTTCAGCTGGGCATTATAAATTGACCAGTAGTTAATACACCACAGGTGGCTGTCTTTCCATTTAGGTTCATAGACTGACAGGAAGCAAGTTGGAAAACAGGCTTGTGTATGGTGGCTTGCTTTCTGTATAGAGATTCCAGCGTGAATTCTTTCATCTGGCTTTTCATTTCTCTAAGTATATAACCTCACAGTATATACATGGTATGATTGCATATTTACAAACACAGCTATCTCAAGGCTGGAAGTTTTCTTGTTCTCCAGTCTTATTTCATATCTTCTTTTAATATATGAAAAAATCTCATATAGGGCAAATCCAGGTCATTCCCCTAAACATCTGTGGATCCCTAGGGGGTCTACTCTTATGACAGTCTTTCCCTGTGAGTTCCTCTTCTGGCACAACTACAAGCTCCTTGGTACTTTGTTCCCTGCAACCGTCTTACCACCTTTGAATCCCTCCAGACCCAAGACTCAGTCTCCTCACTTTTTTTAAACCAATGAGCACCACCCATTATGTCATTATACCATGTGACAGACTCATGCCCACAGTTTGAATTGACATTACAGCATGATAAACAATTTTATCTTAACTGTTAATCACCTACAGCCCTCACTCATTGGCAACAATTTGTTAGAGTTCCTCTCCATCCAACCTCCTCTTCAGGTCTACTTCCTGGACTTCCACTGTCTCCTGGCTCTTGTCTCTCTCCTTAGGTACCTCTCCTTATCACCTTCATTGTTTTAAGCTCTCATTTATTTATGAAATATGCAGGCATTTTGTGTATTCTTTCAGTTCCACTCTTCTTATGTCTGGTTGCCTTGCAGAATTCAGCTGTTGCTCGCAACAGGCCTACCGAGAGGAGCTCAGGGTATACTTTTAGCAATAAAGTCAGACAAAGCAAAGTAAAAAAAATGAAAATCATCAATCTCTGCATAAATTTGTCACACTTCTAGATGACATGAGGTCCATAGTCAATTATTTTATCATGGACTTTTCTTAATCCCTGTGGTATAGATAAGGTATCAGGACAAGGCCACTAGGGTTAGTGAGTGTGTGTGTGTGTGTGTATGTGTGTGTGTAAGGGCTGGAGAGCAAGGAGGGTCCTACTGAAGGCTGAAGTGATTCCCTGGATGGTAGTTGGCAGGATTGGCTCAAGCAAGGCTCTGACATTACTTGGGCCTGGGTACTCCCTCCCTCCCAACTCCTGGTGTATTTCTGGCCCAATGGCCAACTGCCTCCCAGGGATTAGTGCTGCCTACCTGATGTTACATCCTGTGACTTTTGAAGGGGAGTGCGCTGTGTCATTGACAAACTTCTGGGTGGTGGGGTGTAAGAGAGTTTCCAAGTGGGGAGCAGATCAAGATCAAGGAGATTCCTGATCATTTTGTGGGGGCTTGCAGGCAGCCATTTGAGGAGGCAGGAAAGAGGCAGAATGGGACAGTCTGCAAGCTGTGATGGTGAGTGCCAGTGTGAGGCCAGGACAGAGCTATGATGCAAAGGCATCATAACATAGGCCCAAGAGTCTGAGTGCCTGGTCTGATTCCTAACTCTGCCCTTGATTTCCCAAGTGACTGTAGGAGATCCTGGGGTCTTGTGCAGGAGAGATGGGAATGCTGGGTTCTTACCTTCTAGTCTTGATTAAAGTTAAACCAAAGAACAGGAAGTTACTATAAACTGTAACTAAGGAAGAGGGTGGAAGAAAGTGGAAAAGGGTAGGGTTGGTTGGAAACTGTTAAGGGCTCTGGGAGTGGGGAAGAGGGAATACATTAGAGTAACACTGCAGCGTCAGCAAGGGCAAGCTATGGGCATCCAACTGGATGTGGGACACAGGGAGAGGGACAGATGTTGTATGCCTGAGGGCTAAAGTGTAACAGTGTGTGAGGAGCGGTGTGTGTGTGTGTGTGTGTGTCTGTGTTGAGCTTGATGATATGTGTGCATGTTACGTGTTTGTGTGGTTTGGGATCTCTGTGTGTAGCAAATGTATATTGTGCATCGGTTTTGTCTGTGAATGTGTGCTCAAGTTGCATGTTGTATTTACTTTAATTCTTCAGGAGTAGCCTTAGGAAAAGTGTCCCATGCAGCAGGAATATAAACAGGCAAGGCCTACAGTCTAGGGGCTGAGTCAAAGGATGCCCATTGCCTGGTGTCCTGATGCTCTACTGTTTCTTCAACTCTCTTTAGTGACATTCTGGGCTCAGGGCTTGAAGCTTTATTAGTTGCCTGTCAAAGGGAGATAAGCACCTAAGGAGACTGAGGAAAAGCTTCTCTTAGACGGTCTGTGTTCCCACTGCTGGCCACCCTCCTCCTCACCTTTCTTTTTCTATGACTTTGGGAGATGAACTGTAAGGTAACAATGATGCCAAAGTAAACACCAAGCTGGTGCTGGTATAAATCCTGGGAAAACACTTGCCAAAGAGCAAAGTAAATGCTCTTAGGCAGCAAGAGGTGGATGAAGAGATTAAGGAACAGGTAAAGGTTAGGGGAAAAAGGGAATTAAAAGGAAGATTCTTTTGACAAGGTGGCCTGAGCCTGTGTCATTGGTAAGCTCCTGGGTGATGGAGTGTAAGAGAGTTTTTAGGTGGGGAATAGATCAAGATCAAGGAGATTCCTGCCCATCATTTCAGGGGAGCTTCGGAGACAGCCATTTCAGGAGGGTCCTCTGGTGTTCTTTTTCTCTCTCAGTGAGTCTGTTGTTCATGTACAGAAAAGCTATTCATTTTTGTGTGTTGACCTTTATCGAGTTCCTTTACTGAATTTGGTTATTAAGTCTAGAAGACTTTTGGTGGAGTGCTTGGGATCTTCTATATAGAGTATCATGTCATCTGCAAATAATGACAATTTGACTTCTTCATTTCCTATCTTTATTTCTTTTATTTCTTTCTCTTGT
>NW_004624904.1:2781758-2791877 GCF_000247695.1 Heterocephalus glaber
TCCTCTTTCATTGCTAGTTCAGGGAGTCCAGGTGGTTGAGTATCAGAGTGTTCCATCTCATTTCCCTTTGGGGTTGCTGTAGGTGATCTGGAAGTGTGATTATGTGGCTTGTTTACCTGTTCTCTCATTTTGACATGGTGGGGGGCTTGGTGGTGTGGTGTTTGTGTTCCTGGTGCCAGCGCGGCTCACCTCCTCTATGCTGCGAGCCACAGCACGCCTACCCGGAAGCCCCCTCCTGCCTAGGAGCCATGTGGCACCAATCTGGAAGTCTTCTCTGGGCTGAGAGCTGTGGCATGCTGACCCAGAAGCCTCTTTCTAATGTTGAAATGAATGAATAAACCTTAGGTTATAAACAAACTGAATACATGAATCCATGCAAAGCTGGATGCACAAAACTCACACATGATTTTTTTGCATTAAATATACTGGCACATTTTAGGTATACAATACAGTTACATTCATCATTGGGATCTTGTACCTTTACATGATGTATCTTGGTTCTTATTTTTTCCCCATTCCGCTGCCCTCCTTTCTGACACATGATTTTTTAAACTTTTATAAATTGACTCTAAAATTTTTCAAGTATATTAATAATATAACAGATGGCTCTGTGGGTTAAAACAAAAGCATCCTTTAATGTTTTATTGAAGTTATAAAGGACACTCACCAACCCTCCCATCTTAGGGTAAAGTTTACATATTAGATTTATGTTTCTAATCTTCAAAAAAAAGATATATAAACTCTGCTGGGACGAAAGCCAAGAATCATGAAAATGCTGTGCAGAAGCTCCTAGTCTCATCAATAAACACATTACTAATACTTAAGCACAAAGATTTTGTTTTGCCTATTGCCAGAACATTTCTCCATAACCACTTTAAAGAAAGTAACATTTTAAAATGACAAGAATTTGAGCATGTTTTGCTCTAGGAAAATCAATTCATAAGCTCTGAGGAGCTTTGACTCTAGTACCGCTGTCTGGGGTTAGGACAGAGTTCTGCCTTATAAAATAACAAAGTTCTTGAAACTTCAATCCAAACTCCCTCCATTAAAGGCCTGCACCTGTCTTATGCAGAATAACACTCTACAGTATAGTGTAAACAATGCGCCACATGTCTACCTTCATGCAAGCCCACAACAATCCTGCTGACCACACATAATGACTCCATTCGAATAGACATACCCTTCAAGACTTCATTATGGCAAACCTAGAGCTACACAGTATGTGAGTTTAAAATTTTGTGACAGTAATAAGGGCTCTCTCCAAAATTCCATTGAAAGCATTTGAAGACAGTGAAGTGCCAGCCAAACAGGCTTTTCTGCTTATCACATTCTTATATCTTTGAAGAAAAGAAAATCATTTATGTTTTATTTAAATTTATTTAGCAGAAAAGAAGGAAGTAGGGGGTAAAATCCTGAAGAAGGGTTCCATGGGAAAGGGCTTCTTCTTATATATGTTTGGAATTTTTAAAAAATACTGATGTTCATTTTCTCATAGTTATACCTAAAATGAACCAATAAATTAATAAAATAATAATAATAATTTTTAAAAAGTGATGTTCAAAACTTCTCTCTTGAGAGCCCACCCTCTATTTTTCCTTCTATCTAATGAGTCCTTTTATGCCTTTTCCTGACACAGCACAAAAATTCTTTTTCTGTGATGGAAGTCAAAAAACTTGTTCAGTGGGTAAAGTAAGTCTAAGTTCTCCATTTCCACTTTGAGGAACCTTCTGGAATCTTGATCAGTGGCATTTCCTTTAGCAAGTCAGTAACAGTAGGTAAACAAGGCATTGGGACTATGACTTTGGTAAGTCCAGCCAGAGGCTTTTTATCTTTTTTTTCCTCAGTTCCCCATCTCTTTTGCCCTCTAATGCATAGCCCCTCTCTCCCCCACCACCATTTCCCCTTCCCTCCCTCCCCCTCTTTCTGCAAACCTCTGCAGCTTTGGGTTTTTCCTTTTCAGAAGTTATAGGGCCCTAAGTCCCTAGAAAATGAGTGTTTACTTATAAAAGCACTGAAGATACAAGACAATTGCTCCTTTTAACCAGAAATGGGAAGAGGTATCAAGAAGTACACTCTAGGACAAGTGGTAGTGTCATGAAATAGCCTCTTAGGTGAATGTATCTTGTTCTCGTGTCAGATGGAACTAAAATTTACCCACCAGGGAGCCACAAATAAGAATAGACCCATCCAATATCTCAAGCACAGTTTTGTCACATACCTGGTGTAAGAAAACTAGTCCCGGGGCCAGGGATTTAGCTCAGTGGTTGTGCCACCTGCCTCACAAGCTCAAGATCCCAAGTTGGATCCCTGGTACCAAAAAAGAAAACTAGTCCTGAGACATGCTGGAGAGAACTGGCCTCAGGATGACCCATGAGGAAGCTATCTCCACAAATCATGCTCATCTTTGGGTCCTAAGCTCCCCAGCTCCCCTTTTTAGACAGATGGGAACACATCTCAGGCCATGCAGATTCAGTGGCCATATAGCTGACTCATCCTGGGGACCTGGTAGAGTCTGCTTACTCAAACTGAGAGGGAGCCCACTGATTTTTCTTTGCTTTTTCTCTCTCTCTCTTCCATAAAAACTCTTCCCTTTTATCTGCTCTCTAAACAAAGGAGGCCCTCATCTATTTAATAAGGAAACTCAAGTTCTTTGAGCATTTTGTGATGTTAATCAGCAGGAACTAGAGAGCAAGGGTAAAGGAAATGAATGGGAGCTCAAATTTCCTTCAAGCTCCAGGGTGTGTTCACTACTCCTCTGCCTGGATGGGCAAAGGAAGTGCCCTCCCTTTGAGTCCTGCTTTTTGATGCTGATACAAGAGCAACAGATAATGCCTCAAATCCAACAAGCCCCTCCTCCTATCTGGCCAGCAAGACCATGCTGTGGAGCAGGTAAGGTACAAAAACTCACCCGCCACGCCCAAAAGAAGACCTGTGCTGGGGCCATCGGGGTGTATGGAACTGCACCTTACTGCACCTACTGGTGCCCTGGCAAAGGTTACTTACTGCCAGTGCACCAGCATCTGCAAAAGCAGCACACTGGCCTTTATTTCCCACTGAGTCCTGCCTGTAAAAGTGGGTGTCTTGCAGAGGATCCAACTATGCTGGGGCACTGGCCAATCCTAAGAAAATTTGGCTCAAAGGTCCCAACAATCATGTGAGTTCTTCCTGGGCTGGCAAAGGGGAGAGTGGGGAGATGCATGCTCCCTATGTTTACTACAGATGCATGGGAGAGAAAAGGGGATCCCCAAGTCACTGAGTCTTCATCCACAGCAGCAGCCACCAGGAGCTTAGCCAAGTCAAAGGTGTCTCCTCCCCAGCCAGCAGCTCTAAACTGTGCTGAGGGTGGTGGTCCCTGCCACTGAGCCACACATCATAGATGGGAGTCAACAGGGCTTTGTCTTCCAGGTCTCGGGCTCTTCAGCCCACTGACTGATGCTGTCAGCACATATCTGCCACAGTGTTCCTAGGACCTAGAGCCATTAGCTCTGGTCCTACAGCTTTCACAGTACTCTAGGCTCTCACTGTATTATTTCTCTAACCACCTGCTTGCACTCTCCCTTTACCTTGTTTTGTTTTTAATGATAACTTCAGCCTGATGGAGGCACTGAATGTGCTGTTAGTGGTACAGGAAATAATACTGGAGATGCAATATGAAATATTATATCTCCCAACCTGTTAGCTGTATGACACACTGAACTCTTATTCTCTAAAAACTGAACAATGAATTCTAGGAACAACAAAGGTTAAGAGTAGGAAGATATTTATTGATAGGAAAGCTCCTGAGGGACAGAGGGGGACCCAAGTGGGTCCCTGTATATGGGTAGCCTGGGGACCCAACTTGACAGAGTGGTTTTATAGAGTGGAACCCACATTGGTGCAATGTGGGCCACAGCCATGATCATCCAATAAGGTCACAAGTGTAGTCACTGAGGGAGTAGTGGTCCAGTTGGGAAACAAGTCATGTAACAAGCATGGATGGAAAGAACAAACATTCTCCTAGGAAATGATGGACCCAGAGGTCTCTGGTCACCCTCCAGAGTGGCTGATACCTATCTAGACTTCATTAGACCCAGTGTTTGTTCTTTGAGGAAGTATGCAGGTCTGGTCATCCTGTCTTTATCTTGAAGCCCAGTTTCTAACCAATATGTCTCACAGCCGTAGCTGTGGTGTATTTCACTTTTGTCCTGACTCTCTCAAGGACCTAGTCATATATGACTGCCTATAATATTTTTGTTTAACCCCACTGTCGATATAATATTAGGAGGTAGCGCCTGGTAGGTCACATAGAGGGTGTGACCTGGAAGGGTGTACTCTTGTCTCCAGTTCCTTCCCTCCCCTCTCTGCATCCTGGCTGCCATAGGGTGAGCAGCTTTCTTCCACCATCCAATTTGTGCCTTGGAATTAGTTGACCATGGGCAAATCCACTGAAACTGAGCCAAAACAAATCTGTCTCCCTTCAAGTTGAGGGTGTTGTGTATTTTGTCCCAGAAACAGGAAAGTGACTAATACCATGAATTTATATTGAGTCTTTGTGATTCTGTGTGCACGTTTATGATTATTATCTTCTCAGTGAATTGACACCTTTATCATCAAGTAACCTCTTTTATTCCTGGTAATATCTCCACTTTGAGTTCCTCTTAATGCATTATCTGTTTTGTTTATATGCCCTGTGTTTCTTCTAGTTAAGAATCATTTTTTAAAAGACTTTTCACCAGAGTCATGGCTATTTCTTGATTATAAGAAAATTGGATGAGATTAACATTTATGTCCATGAAGCAGTACATTTAGATGAGACAAAACATTTAGAAATCTGTGTTTCTTTGTAACAAAGGACAAAGTTTACCTGATATTCTATACTTCCTGTGTGATGTGAAAATACAAAAAAAAAAAGTGTGACTTTTGAACAATCAGTGGGTCAGTGAAAAAATCATGAGAGGTATTTAAAAATTCCTAGGATCAAATGATAATGAAAACAGAACATGCAGGAATCTGTGGGATACAACAAAGGCAGCCATAAAAATGAAGTCATTGACTCTAAGTGTCTACATTTTTAAAATGCAAAAGATCTCAAAAACACTACCTGATGGTATACCTCAAGACTCTAGAAAAATAAGAACTACCCAAATTTAAATCCAATGGAAGGAAAGAAAAAAAATAAAATCAGAACTGAAATTAATTAAATGGAAGCTAAGTAAATAATATAAAATATCAATGAAACAAAAATATCGATAAACAGCCAAACTAACCAAAAGAAAGAGAGAAAAGCTCCAAATTAATAAAATTAGAGACAAAAATGACAATACTACAACAGATAGCACTAAAATCCAGAGGGCAATTAGAAACTATTTTGAAAACTTAGATTCCATTAAATTTGAGAATCTATACGTAATTGATGAATTTCTACACACATATAGCTAACAAAATTAAATTAAGAGTATTATAAATAGGTAAGTGAATTAGATATCTTGTTGGCAGGTAGACAGGGCCTCCCTTAAGGCACCAGCCCTCCAGGAGCCAACACTGCAAGGAACCAACATGGAGAACAATTGAGTCACATTCACTGGTTAGCATTATAAAAAGGAAAAGAAGTACTACTGCCCCTAGAGATGGATAGCAGTGATTGATATTCTAAATGGGTAATTCCTTGTATGTGTCTTGTCTTTTCATTTGATCCCCATTTAATCAATATTACCTGGGTGGCTGTACTCGTAATCTTATTGGTTGGTCATGGTTTTCTCCCACCTCATGCCCACCTTGTAAATTTCCATTGGGTCTTATAGTTTTGTCCCACTTTGTACCTGCCTCACCACATGCCTTTGCTGTATAAAATATCTTTGAAAAAAGTGGAGTGGGTGGTCTACCCACTTTCTGCTCCTCCTTCTGAATCTTTTAGGCAGAAGCTTTCTTTCTCCCAATAAATTTGTCCTACTCTTAACCTCCATTGTTCATTCTTCGATTTTAGAGAACATGGACTTGTGTTTCAGATATCTAGTAGCTTTGGGAGTTACATCTCTTCCCCCTATATCAAGAGGATACTAAAAATCTAAACAGATCAAACAAGCAATGAGATTGAAACAAGAATAAAAGATCTCTCAATAAAGAAAAGCCCAGGACCAGACTGATTTACTGCTGAACTTTACCAGACCATTGAAGAAGAACTAACACTAATGTTCCTCAAAGTATTCCATGAAATAGAATGTTAAAGGATGCTTCTAAATTCATTCCACAATGCCAGTATCACTCGGCTCCCTAAAACAAAGTAGATTTGACTAAAAAAATTGGGCACAGTGGCTCAGAGCTGTAACCCCAGCACTCTGACAGGCTGAGGCAGAAGTTTTGCAAGTTTGAACCCAACCTGGCCAACTTGGAAATTTAGAGAAACAGCTGGAGATGTGACCCCATGCAAACATCCTTGGTTCAATCTCCAGTACCTCAAAAGAAGAAGGAAGAGAAAGAAGAGGAGAAGGAGGAAGAGGAGGAGGAGGAGAGAAATCATAAACATGGATTCAAAATTCCTAATTGAGATCCTCACAAACAAAATTCAACAACACATTAAAAATGATACACTATGACCAAGTCCATTCTATCTCAAAGATGCAAAGATATTTGATCACATGTAAAAAATATATATATACTGTGCCACATAAATAGAATCAAAGATTTTTTGAAACACATGATCATCTCAATAGATGTGCAAAAGCTTTTTAACAGAATTCACTCTTTCAGGATAAAAAAGAAAACCCTGAAGAAACGAAGTATAGAAGGATTTTTCCTCAATAAAATAGCCTACAGCCAACATCACTCTGAACGGGGGAAAATTGAAAGCATTTCGTCTAAAATCAAGAATGAGAAAGGCTCTCCACTCTCATATCTCCTATTCAATAGAGTCTTTGGTGTTTTAGCCAGACCACATAGGCCAGATTAAGAAATAAAAGGGATCCAAATAAGAAAGGAAGAAATCAAATTACTCTCCTTTGTAGATGATATGATCCTTTACTTAAAAGACCCTAAAAGCTCTACCATAAAACTTTTAAATCTGGTAAACAAAGTCAGCAAAGGGGCAAGACACAAAATCAACACATAAAAGTCAGTAATTTACCTACACACCAATAATGAACCTGCTGAGAACAAAAAGGAAAACAGTTCCATTCTTGATAGCTTAAAAAAAAAATTAGTAAAATGCCTAGGATTCAACCTAATGATAGAGGTGAAAGATCTTTACAATGTAAGTTATAGAACAATGAGGAAAGAAATTGAAGACATTAAAGATAGAAAGCTCCCCACCACATTTTCATGGAGTGGAAAAATTAATATTGTTTAAAAGATATTGGTGAAACCAATCTACAAATTGAATTCTATCACCGTCAAAACACCAGTGACATTCTTCACCAAACTAGAAAAAAACAATCCTGAGATTTATATGGAAACACAAAGGCCTAACAGCCAAGCAGTCCTGAGCAAAAAGAACAGTGTCAGCAACATCACAATACACAAGCTCAGATACAGTCAAACCTTCGTTTGTGAGCATAATTCATTGCAGAAACAGGCTTGTAATCCAAAACACTTGTATATCAAAGCAATCTCCCCATACAAAATGACAGCTCAGATGGTTCATTCCACCACCCAAAAATATTCATATAAAAATGATTACAATACTGTAATATAGTACAAAATAAAAGAGAAAATACAAAGAAAAATAAACAAATTAACATGCACTAAGTTTTGAAAACCTTCGTGGCTGGTGTGAGGGAGATAAGAAAGAGGAGGGTTATTATGCAGGAAGGTGGTGGTGAACCTGTGGCACATGTGCCACAGTGGATGTGCAAAGCCCTCTCTGTCAGCAAGTGAGTCAAACTGCCCCAGTGAGCCAAGGTGCCCCCACATGCCCCTAGCAGGCGAGCATGTAGGTTTAATTGCAGTGTTGGCACTTTGCAATCAATAAATGTGTTTGGGGTTGCAGTATGGGTACTTGTTCTCTAAAAGGTTTGCCATCACTGGTATAGGATGACTCACTATCACTAACAGAATCACTGCTATCTATTGGCTCAATGGAATCCTTTTCTTTTCACGCAACTTTAACAAGAAACCTATCTAACAACACTTGCTTTTGCCTCCTTTTGAGTATCTCATGAAAAAGTGACATTGAATTGTCATTAAACAGATTCATTGCTTGCACTACTACAGCCTTATTCAGGTGCTGTTTTCTATAAAATTTTTCACTATTTCCCACATTTTGCACATCTCTGTAATCTCATTTGAAGTGAGGGATTCCTCCATCTTTTTCTCCTCTTTTTCTGCAGATGAGATCTCCTCCATAACCTCTTGCTGTTAGGAGATGATCACCCACAATTCTGCAGAAAGAGAGAGAGACAGAGAGAGAGAGACAGAGAGAGAGAGCATTGGCTCAGTTGTGATCATGTGATGCTCAGCATTGCGTACTACTCATATTGCAAGACATTGCTTATCAAGTTAAAATCTGTTAGAAATGTTTTTGCATTTTGCGGTACACTTGCAGAATCAGTTACTCAAAATGTAAGATTTTACTGTATACGGCAAAGCCATTGTAACAAAAACAACTTTAAGCTGGCACAAAAGTAGACACAAAGACAAATAGAGTACAATAGAGGACACAGATACAAACTCATGCAACTACAGCTATCTGGTTCTGCACAAAGGGGCCAAAAAAATGATGGAGAAAAGGCAGCCTCTTTAACAAATGTTTCTGGGAAAAGTGGTTATCCACATGCAGAAGACTGAAACCTGATCAGTGTCTCTCATGCTGTACTAAAACAAATTCAAAGTGAATCAAAGACATAGGTGTAGGGCTGGGGATTTAGCTCAGTGGCATAGTGCCTGCTTGGCAAAGGCAAGGTCCTGACTTCGATCCCCAGTACCAAAAAAAAAAAAAAAGACATAGGTATAAGACCTGAAATTTTAAAACTGTTAGAAGACTACATAGGGGAAATATTTGAAGTCATAGGCACAGGCAAAGACTCCGTGAATGGTCTCCCGTGGCACAGGAAATAATAACAGGAATTAACAAGTAGGACTACATCAAATTTTAAAAGCTTATGCATAGAAAAGGAAATAACAGAGTGAAAAGACAACCTCCATACAGAATGGGAGAAAATATTTGCCATTGTGTTAGTAAATTTCTGGTCACTGCCACAAAATATCTGATCCATGCAATTTAAGGAAGAGAGGTCTATTTGGCTCACAATTTTAGAGAATTCTCTCCATGGTTGCCTGGCTCCAAGATAAAATCCACACTGTGGGACAGCATGGGAAAGGAAAGCTGTTGAAACCAGGAAGTGGAAAGAGATAAGGGAGGAGACAAAAACAATAATACACCCTTTCTAGCTCATGCCGTCTGTGGCCCAACTCCAACCAGGCCTCACCTCCTCCACATTCATACCCCATAGTACATTTAGCTATGAACTCATCAATGGATTAATTCATTGATGGGTATAGCACCCCCATGATCCAATCACCTTCCAAAAGCCCCACCTATGAACATAATTAGTACATTGAACATAATTAATGCATGTGAACATAAATAAAACATTAACAGCCTGCTGCTCTTCCCACAAAAGATTCATAACCACAATATATTAAGAACTCAAAAATCTTTTTTTTGTTTTGTTTTTTTGTTTGTTTGTTTTTTCTTAAATTCTTTTATTGGTACACTTTAGGTATACAGTACATTTACATTTATCTTTGGGTGCTTGTACTTGTACATGATGTATCTTGGTTCTTATTTTTCCCCATTACCTGTGTGCCCTTCACCCCTAAACCCTTCCCTATTTACATACTTCGTTTCCATTTTTTTTTCTTTTCTCCTAATTTTTTCCTTTCCATTCTTTCCTTTCCCCTTCCCCTCCCACCACCCCTACCCCTTTGGACCTTTTCCAATTTCAAAGTATCATTTATTAGCTATTAATCCTTTTAGTCCTTATTTACACTTTCAGTTTCTCACACTAGAGAAACTTCGATATTTACACGTGTGTCCTATTTATTTCACTTAAGAGTATGGCCTCAGTACGCACCCATTTAGCTATAAATGACTCTAGTTTCTCATGCTTTAAGGCTGAGTACTACTCCATTTTATTAAAAAAAAAA
>NW_004624904.1:2795847-2809915 GCF_000247695.1 Heterocephalus glaber
GTTGCCTTTTTCTAGGATATTGCTTAGAATTGTTTGCAGTGCTGGTTTGGTGTTCATGAAATTTCTCAGGTGTTCTTTGTCATGGAAGTGTCTAATTTCCCCATCAATTGTGAAAGATAATTTTGCAGGATACAACAGTCCAGGTTGGAAGTTATTTTCTTTAAGGGCTTGAAATACTTCACTCCAGGATCTCCTTGATTTGAGGGTTTGTGTTGAGAAGTCTGCCGTGATTCTGATGGGCTTTCCTTTATAGGTGATTTGTTTCTTTTCTCTAACTGCCTGTAGGATTTTGTTCTTCTGTTGGGTTTCTGGGATCTTGACTATTATATGTCTAGGTGTAGATTATTTTTATCATGGCTGGGTGGAGTTCTATAGGCCTCGCTTATCTGTATGTCCAATTCTCCTCCTCTCTCTGGGAAGTTTTCTACTATTACTTCTGTGAACAGTATTTTTTATGTCAATTGTACTTTCTCCTGTTTTTTCATGGACTCCTATCAGTCTTATGTTATTCTTCTTTGCATCATCTAGCAGATGTTGAATTGATTTCTCATGGTCCCTTACTATTTTTAAGAAATCTCTCTTTTCGTGGTCCTTCACAGAAATCCTGTCTTCTATATCTGATATTCTCTTAATCTGCTCTGCATGCTTTCAATGGCGTTTTTAATCTCCTGAATACCTGTTTGAATCTGTTTCATGGTTTCCATTTCTTTCTTATGCTGGGCATTCATGGTTTCCAGCATGTTTCTGAGCTCATGTATTTTTTTTATCAGTTTCTGCTCTAGAGCCTCTAATCACATCTTTCACTCTGCTCACCATCTCTGTAGTTATCTGGGAGATTATTTCTGCTTTGAATTTTTCTAGAGCCTCATCCATCTGTTTTGTTGCTTCCTGTGCAATCAGTTCAGTGTGTCCAGGTGGTTGATTATCAGACTTTTGCACCTCATTTCCCCCAGAAATTGCCTTTTGTGGGGTGGAAGTCTGGGTTTGTGCCTCACTTAAATGCCTTCTCATTTTTGTTTTTGGTACTGTCCCTGGTTTAGTTCCTGGGCTGATATTATGAAGCGGTTTATCATATCTTTGTCGATCTATTTAAAACCCATATGGAATGATTGCTTCTCAGGGTGTCTACCAGATATGGCTGGTCTTTAGGTTTTGAATCTCTGATGACTTGAGGCTATCTCATTTTCATTACACCAGGAAGGAAAACTGTTTAGATCAATCACGACACCTTAGCCCAAGTCATACAATCAGCAACACCATAGCATCAAATACCTCTTAAAGAATGACAATTTGTGGTAGTTATTAATCTATCACCTTTAAAAAATAAAGGGCCTCCTTCAAGGTGTGTCTCTGCTGTCACAATAGACAACGTGGGCAGTAGTGTGCAGTTATAAGTCAATGAGTCTCAGTAAGCTAGTCCCAGACCCGTGAGATTCAGGCAGATTTCTGGTTTCAAGTCCCAAGTTGAGCTCCCTGTCCTCCTGCAGGGTTGCACTCTGCAAATTTCTACTGCAGGTTTCAGCTGCCTTTCCCCTGAAGAAAGTCCAGTTTCCGATGGGAGCTGATAATCCCTCCAATTTACCAATCATGGTGGTCTGGTGTGCCTTTATTGCAGAGATTCCCCTCACTTTTCCAGTGGGCTTGTTTTCATCAGGGAGCCTGAGACAGGTGCTCTCTCTGTTGTTCACTTCTGGAGCTCAGGGCAATGGCTTTTGTCCCCCTGTGCCTCTGCAGTTTGTAACCAAGTACCTGCATAGCCAAAAGGCCAGAGGCCGGGGGGTTTGGGGGAGTATTGTTGGAGGCACCCACTCGACCCAGCCGTCAGCTGGTGGACCTGCCTGGGGCGGGGGGAGGGGGGGTCCTCCTCACCCTGTCCTGGTGGCTGGTGGAAAACTGGTGGAGCAAGCCGGAGCAAGCAGGTCCCGGTCAGCCTGCAACCGCGAGGCCCCACTCTGCCCTGCCGGCTCCGTTTGGCCCAGCCGTCAGCTGGTGGGCCTCAAGAACTCAAAAATCTTAACATAAAAAAAACAAACAAACAATCAATAAATGAGCAAATTGGGCCGGGGATTTAGCTCAGTGGTTCTGCCACCTGCAGGCAAGCTCAAGTTCCTGAGTTCGATCCCAAGTACCAAAAAAGAAAAGAAAAGAAAAGAAAAGGAATGAACAAATGAGCTGGATGAAAATGGCCCAAAAATATATGAAAAAAATTATCAACATCTTTAGTCATTAGGGAAATGCAGATCAACACTACATTGAGATTCTATCTCTCCCAATCAGAACGACTTGCAAAAATACAAAAAATAAAATAAAATAATCCTGGCACTGGGGGGGGAGGTACTCTTCCACACAGTTAGTCAAATGTAAACTAGTAGATTCACTATGGAAATCAGTGTGGAGGTTCCTCAAAAATAAAAAATAAAAATAGTGATAGCATTTCATCCAGCTATATCATTCTTCAGTGTATTGCCAAAAGAATTGAAGTCAGCATACTACATAGAAATCTGCATTCCCATGTTTATTGCAGCACAATTCACAAGAGCAAAACTATGGAAACAGGCTATGTGCCAATCAACAGATGAATAGATTTTAAAAACATAAGATATATACATAATGTAATATTATTCAGTCAGAAGAAAGAACAAAATCGTGTCATTTGCAGGAAAATGAATGAAGAGTAGAGTGAAGACTGCCAGCATATCTCCAGCCTCTCCAGGACCTGGAGTCCAGACATCTGGAAAACAATTAGCAATGAGAAAGGAGGAAGAGCCTATGCAGTCAAGAAAGAGCTGACAGGAGAAATAGAAATCACAGAGGAACTGGAGAAACTAAAAACAATGCAAGGAAAAGAATGAGGCAGAAAGGAACACTAACCCTAAGACCCACGGAGGGGGACTTGTCTCTGCAAACACAAGGCATGTTAGTTAATTTTCTCTCACTGCTGAGACAAAATAACAAACATCCACAAGTTAAGGAAGGACGAATTTATTTAGCTTATACTTCATAGAGGTTTCAGTCCATAATCAGCTGGCTCCAAAGCCGGACAGCACATGGCAGAGGGCAATAGTGCATGGCAGAACGAAGGTTCTGTCTTTCTGCTCATTAATTTTATCAAGACCACTTAGCAAAGATAGCACTCACATCCTTAATCCTAGTGCCTATCAGGGGCTGACCAGGGGTACTACAAAGGATAAAAGAGACAGATATAATGATTTAGAATGCAAGGCATTGAGGCCATACTCTTAAGTCAAATAAATAGGACAAATGTGTAAATACTGAAAATTTTCTCTGGTGTGAAAAACTAAAAGTGTAAATAAGGATCAAAATGTATAACTGATAATGTGAAATAGGAAAAGTTCTAAAGGTATTGGGGAAGTAGGAAGGACAGGAAAAAGGAAAGAAGGTAAAAGAAAAAATATGAGAAAAGGAAAAGAATAGAAACAAAGTCTTTGTAAATAGGGAAGGGTGGAGGGGGTAAAGGGATGGCAGGGGAATGGGGAAAAAATAAGAACCAAGATACATCGTGTAAAGGTACAAGTTCCCTACGATGAATGTAACTGTATTGTATACCTAAAATGTACCCATAAACTTAATGGGAAAAAAAAGAATGGAAGGGGGTCCAAAGACCCCCTTAGATCAGTCTAAGACCCTAACTCTCTGAACTTGTCACTTTTTATTGAGCACACAGCTTTCCAAGGAGCATGTAGGGAGATGCAGGAAACAGTGGAGTGGACGGCACTGACGCAAGCAAGATCTAGTAAGAGACAAAGCATTCTTGTACGAATGTGCCAATGATTAATATGGAACTTGTTTTTCCCTGAGGTTAATATTTACTTCTATAGAATTTTGTGGGAGAATCAGAGAGTCCTCAGCTGAAATGTTATCTTGCCTTCCGAGGCGTCACAGCATGACAGGTCATTGAGACCTCCACTGTAGCCAGTGGCAATAGGGAGTTCTGTTTCCCAATGCCACCTGCAGGCTCATCAGGCAAGCCACGTAAGCCTAGGACAGACTCAGACCCTTAATACAGAAAGCCAATATATGCATTTGTAGCTCACTCAGGGTTGTCTCCATCAAGTCCCCTTGAGCCTAGCATTGTGCTATGAATCAATCACTCTAGATTCAGCCACCTCTGAAAAAGCCCCACCTACAGCTGCATGAGGCTTTGGGGGGACATCTAGACACAAGCCATAATGCAAGATAAGGTGGAGAGGTTCAGTCTTGCCAGAGGGCAGGTCTATCCCCAAGAAATGATCACAGTTATTATACACTGCAAACACAGTGTGGGATTTTACTCTGAAAGTGACTCTTTGCCCATGGCAGGCCAGAATGGGAGACGAAATCCATAGCAGCACCCATCATGTTGGGGATTGATAAATGAGGAACAAAATTAACAAAAGAATTTACCTCTATCACTCTTCAAATGTATATATCTAGAATTTAAATATTAATCCTCTGACTCCTATGCCCACAAGATCCTACAAGATGTTAAAAAGAAAAGATATTGGAGAAAATACTTTGTTAAAGGAAAACAATAAATTGTATGGTACCCCTAATAATAGTGATAACTTTTTTCAAGTTTCAGCTAAATAATTTTATTTCCTAACACATGGTAAACGTATACATCCAATATGAGTTCATCTCACACATCTGTCTACTCACAAATGACTTCCCAATCACAAGTGCTTTGATACTTAAATAGGGACTACTGAAAGTTACCTTCATTGAGACAGGAAAAATGGTTTTAGACAGATAACATTCTGAATATACTGGTTAGGTCACAGCAGAACTGGCTTTAGTCAGATGAGATCTATAAATCTAGAGCTTTGGAAAGCTACTACTTTGTCCTCTAATACCTCCAGCTGAACAGGATGCAGCAGGTATCACGTTGTATTCCACAGAGGTCTCATCAGTTTTTCTGGTAATGGAAAGAAATCCCTTGGCTGATTTCATCATTACCATTTGAGATATTATTTTCTGGCCTCGGTCCTGAGACAGACCATAGAAACACTCATTTACCCTGAATAGTTGGCCATCAGAACCTCCTCTTTCCAGAACAGTGCTGCCATGTGCCCTGGAGGGAGATTCCTTCTCAGTGGTTCTTTTGTAACTATCCTGGTTTAAAAACAGCATTATAGGTAAAGGAGATTAGCCATTATGGCATGTGGTGTGTCTTCTGATTGGCTCAGCTATACCTAATATGGCTAAGACTCTTTAGGAAGTGCCACAAGCTATGAGTGACCAGTATACTGTTCATTAATGGGGGAGTTTGCTCACACTATTGTATGTGATCATAGAGTGCAAGACCTACACATGCTCTTTGGATGGATCACAAGTGGCCAAATTAGGGGAGGAAAGATGTCATGCCTGTATAAGCCTCCACCTCAAGAAACCAGCACAGGAAAGGTACGGTATCTGTCCTTTGGGTTATCATACTTTCTAGTCTAAATGACAGAGTTTATAGCAATTTTTTCTGATCAGAAATTATGATATAACTCTTCACTAAAAAAATGCAGTTATTTGTGTATTAGATTTTATTAAGAATATATTTCACAAAATAATTCATTCACAAAAATGATATTATGAGAAACTACAGAGCTAAGCTGTTGGATTTCACAAGGTCAACCTGGCTGAAGCATCAGGACTCCAAGTCCTCAGTCCTCTAAACCTTGAAAGCAGAGGCATGAAACCTTACACTGTATGCACTGCTCTTGCCTAGAAGCAAGGCTGAAATCAAGCCCTCCCCTTTGATAAAGCAAAAGAGATAGAATATAAGCATAGTTAAAATCCACAGAGGAAAAATGAGGCAAATAAACTTGATTACATAACTCTGTCAGCTATAGTCAGCTAATGGTTCAAGACAGAAATGACAAACTTTATCCAAAATCCACTCATCTCTTAGCTCTTCAAGGGCAGAGACCATGTCTTTGTTTCTTTTTTTAGTTGTAGAGTTTAGCATAATGTCTGGCATGTAGTGCATTTTCAAAAATATTTGGTGAGTGGAAAAGCAAATTAAATGAATGAAAGAATGAATAAATGAATGAGTGAATAAGGTCCTAGGGTAGTCAAGCTGTGAATCTAGCTAATGGCACAAGAATAATTTTGCTTAAGGAATGAATTCTCTCTAAAGTTCTGAGGAGAAAGATGATATATCTGTGCATAATAGGTAAATTATAAAAGTAACTGTAAATAAGGATTAAAATGATTAAAATGAATAAATGATCATTTGAAATAGGAAGAAAAGGTCGAAAGGGGTAGGGGAAGTGGGAGGGGAAGGGGAAAGGAAAGAAGGGAAAGGAAAAATTATGTGAAAAGAAAAAAATGGAAACAAAGTCTATGTAAATAGGGAAGGGTGGAGGGGGTGAAGGGCTCACTGGTAATGGGGAAAAAATAAGAACCAAGATACATCATGTACAGGTACAAGCACCCAATGATGAATGTAAATGTATTGTATACCTAAAAGGTACCCATAAAAGAATTTAAGCAAAAAAAATAAAATAAAATAAAATAAAAGTAAGATTATCACCAATCTAAGTGGGGTAATCTTAGAACATTTAAAGACATAATTCCACAAAAAAACCCACAAAAATGGAAACTGTATTGAGACAACTTACCTATTCCTCAGAACTTTTTGTCAAAATATTATGTTAAGTCTTTAATTCATCTTTAATTGATTTTTCTGTATGGTGTAAGATAAAGGTCCACTCTCATTGTGTATACAGATATTCAGTTTTCCCACCATTTATTGAAAGGATTATCTCTCTTTGTATTCTTGGAACTCTTGTTGAAGATAACGTAAGTTCACTATTGTCTTACTCCACATCTGTTGTAACAAAATGTCACAAATGGGGTAATTTACAATGAAACAGGAATTTATTGGCTCACCCTTTTGAAGACTGAGTAGTCCAAGACAGAGGGCCCAGCATCTGGTGATGGTCCTCTTGCTGTGTTCTACTATGATGGGAAGAAGAGGAGGAGCAAAAAAGGGTACGAAAGCAAGAGGCAGAAGGGGGACAAACTCCCATTAGGACTTTCATCACACACTTACCCGAAATTACCTTCTTTATTTTCTTGTCTATCTCTATTTGGAAGGCAAATTCCATGAGAGTAATAACTTTGTTCATAGCTGGAGCCCCACAGCGTAGAACATCCAGAGCCTAGAAGGTGCTTAATGGAAATTAAAAGCACCAGAAATAGAGTGTTGACATCACGGAGTTCTCAGGTTACCGCTGCTCCTACGAAGATAAAACTAAATCTTATGGCAAAATCTGGGGTTACATTTTATCAACTGAAAGAATTCGGTAAAGCCTGCCCTATCAAACTCAAAATGTTTTCTGACAAACAATAAAGTATACTAGTCAGAGTTCTCCAAAGAAATAGAACCAGTAGAATATAAAGTTATAAGAGGGGATCTCTTAGATTGCCTTACATGCTCACAACCTGGATAGTCCCACAGTGGCCATTTGCAGACTGGAGAGCTGGGTAAACCAGTAGCCTCTCAGTCCAAAAGACTGGAAGCCTCAGAACAAGAGGGACCAAGGAGGCAGCCCCAGTCCAAGGTGGATGGTCTGAAATCCCCTTAGAGATTTCCAAATAGAAGCCCATGGTCAAAGGCTGAAGGATCCGGAGTCTGACATGCATGAGTGACAACAGCAGCAGAAAATGCACCTGCTTGCGAAGGGCTGAGCATGCACAAGTGCAAGCTTCCTTCTTCTTCCACTTCTTCATTCTACCCAGGTCCCAGCTGACTGAACGTGCTGCTGACCCATCTTCTCCAGAAACACAGACACCCCAGAAGTGGGCTTCCTCAGTTTTCTATGCATCTCTCAGTCCTCTCAAGTTGACAACCAGGATTAATTATCACATAAGGCAAGGGTTTTAAAATTCTTGGAAAACATTCTATATTGTAGGGTTTGAGAACTTATGTTGAGAAAAATAGAACAATATTTTGGAAACAGAGCAGTGGGTGGAAAAGGCACACATGGGAATGATCCTAAGAATGGATTCAAAGGAAGGAAGAAAGCTGAATGTATAAAAATGATTATTGTTACATTGTTTAAAATAATTTTAATCTGGGATAACCTAAATGTCCCACAACAAAATGGATTAGTACAATGTGTTCTTTTGGAATCATTAAAATTAAACTTGAAAATAACAATGAAAAGCAAATAATGTTATAATAATATTTGTAGTGAATTGGCTGAAAATAGAAATTCAATCTTGTGCACATAAAATTACTATAACCGAGTAAAATAAAGATATACAAGAGATGAAAATAATTATATATCAGCCAAGATACCTATTGCAAACTAGCCTAGCCTAGGGCCAATTTAAACAGAAGAATAATTTAATAAAGACTGCCAGTTGGTTCTTAAAATCACTAGAAAGAATGGAGAAGCAGATGTCTAAGTTTCCAGCAACAATGTCAACAGTGAGATATTATATTTTAATAAATTTATTATTTGGGGTTTTCTAAATAGGTAGTCTGCCACAAATGACATTCTTTTTTCTTTCTGTCCAGCTACTTAACTCTTTTTTCCCTTTTCTTTTTTCAGGCTACAAATTCTACTACAATGTTGAACAAAAGTAGTGACTGCAGCATTGTCTGATTTACTCCTAATTTTAAGACAAATGCATTCATAATTTACATTTGAATATGATATTTTCTGTACATTATTTGTAAATAACCTTAATATTATGTTAAGAAGGTTCCTTTTTCTCCTTTGTTTCCTAACCCTTTCAGTGATGGATGGACATTGAATGATACCAATGTTATTTCTGCATTTAGTTAGATAATCATATGTGTTTTATTTTCTCATATCTTAATATGGTGAATTACATTAACAGACCTCTTAGAATAACTTTTATGTCCGGGAAGAAATCCAGTTCTTCTGATGATGTGTCTTGTCTTTACAATCGTTGGATTCAGTTTGCTACTGACTAATTTTGCATCTTTTCATAAACAAGATCAGTTTGTAATAAATTATTCTTATATTTGCCGCAAAAAGGTTAAGTATCAAGTTTATGCTAGTTTCATAAAATAAATGAAATAATATTTCTTGTTTTATATTTTCCTGAGAGGACTGTGCCATTTAGAATTATTTATTCCTGAAATTATTGGTATGCTTGACATGCAAAACCTCCAGTTGTAATTTGTTTGCTTATTGACTTACTTTGTATGGAAATATTTTTATTTACTGACTCTATTTACCTGCTATATCACCATGGAGGTTTCCTACACTTGAGTTGATTTTATTAATTTATATTTACTAAAAATACATTTCATCCAATTTCAAATTCATCATCCTGAAGTTATTTCTGACATACTACTAATTACATCTTTTATTTGGTTCTTGTTTATAGTACATAAGGATTGCATTCATCATGGGGAGTTGGTACATGTACATGACATATCTTAGTTATTCTTTTTAACCCTCTCCTTTTCCCTCCCTCTCCCTTCCTGCATCTCCTGGACCCCTTCTCCTTATACGGATTTGGTGCAGCTAATTACATTTTTAATCTTTGCAGTATCTGTGGTTATGTCCCTTTTTCACTGTTAATTTAGTTCAGCTGTGCATAAGTAATATCCATCCTTAGAAAGAATTTCTGATTCTCCATGACTCCTAGCACAGCAGGGAGAGCCCACAACCATGGGACACACTATAACCTTTGACTTATAAGTACCCAAATGGTCTTAAATATTCATTTATTTCTTATTAACCTAACCATAATGCCATGAATCCCTTGAACAAAAATTCAGTTTTAGAACAAGCCAAAATTATCAGAAAATTCAGCAAATTAAATACCAAACATCTTCAAGATAAATGCACTTCAGGATAAAAAGGATAAATTCTGGGAAATTTCTCACATCCTTAGGCAAAGAGAACACCCCCCCCCCCAAAAAGCATAGAAAATAATAGAACAGCTGTTCAATATCATCATAGTCTGGGGGCACATGTTCAAATTGTGAACATGGATGAGATATGATACAACTCAATAGTTACATTCGACCACGTACAGGCTGTAAATCACACACAAACCCACACCATAATAAGATAAAAATCAATTACATTGCTACACATATCTCCCATTCAGATTAAAAATATCTTCATAAGACATCCTCTAAAAAGGAATATATTCAATTATAACTGTAAATGAATATTCCAATTTGTTATTCATGGGCTCATTTATTTTAGCCTTTAGTTTGGTCACATCATTTGCTGGCCTCTGATGGCCATACGAAGTCTGTTTCTACCTTCAACTAATATGCCACATTTTATCTGAGAGAAAGAGGGCTGCTCTGCTTAGTCAGATCTCAGAAAAAATATGAAGACATGTTTTTTAATAGGTGGATGGAATGGGGAGATCCTCACAGTGTTGCTTTCCCCTCTAATATTTGTAGGCATAAATTCTCCATCCCATTCTCATAGTAACTTCCAAAATTCAATGTCAGCCACAGGAAGGAGGGAGACACACCTGGGGTCAAAGGAGGTATCACCTGATCCAGCCTTGTGATTCCCAAACATTTCACTCACAAGAACCCTCAAAGGATCTTGAAATGCTACAGAGCCTCTGATACCTTTTTTAATTGACTTTTAAGGTCTTTAAAGAAATTATTTAAGTTTAAATAGTTGCAAGTGATACAACTTTCAGCACATTACAATACTGACATTTTCAATAAAACTGCTACATCACTCTTTTAAATGTATCCAGTGGAATCTAAAGGCCATAGCAATTTGACTCCCACCATCATTTTTTCAAGGAAAGGTATTTTTAAAGTTAGAAGTTTCACAAAATTCCCTTTCCTCCTTGAACTTTGATTTATATTCTCCCACAGATCATTCTCTTAATATTTTCTGTCCTTCAAAGAATTTTATAAATTATTTTTTCATATCCTTTGTAACAAAATATGTATATTACTTATATCTCCTATAGCTATAAAGCTCCAAGTGCTAAAAACTTACTTCTAGATTTGCTTATTAAAATTTTATTTATTAGCTATTAATCCAAATAGTACATCTAACTTATAAATCCTCAGAAATACACCATTGGAAATGAATCTGATCAAAGAAACATTTTCCCAATTAGTTAATGAATCCAAGGATGAAAATTGGTTAATTATATAAGACTCAACATCAATACTATTTCTATTTTCTATTTTTATTTGTGAGCATTGGTCAAATACTTTCAAACAAATTAGTTGGGTAGAAATAAATTTACATTTACACAATATTGTTTGATTCTTTGTACTCCTTTTAAGTTTTATGTTTAAAAACATCATATACTCATCTTTTATCAAGAAATTGGTAATCTGACCACCAGCCCCAGCATCGAGGAGCAGAGCTGTGGAGGAGTGCAGAGGAGGTGAACCTTCAAGGCCATCCTACCACCACCCCCAGCACCAAGAAGGTGAGCCAGCACAGGCACCAGCAGCACACACACACACACCCTTGAAATGAGAAGACACTTAAACAAGTCTCAAAGCCAGACTCACAGATCACCTAAAGCAACCCTAAAGGGAAATGAGATGGAACACTCTGATACTCAACATCCTGAACTCCCTGAACTGGCAATAAAAGAGGATCTGGAAAAAATTAAATCAGAAATACTTTCTCAGATAACAGCAGAGATTGTACCCATAGCGTAAGACATGATTAATAAATCTAGAGGGGACACAGAAAAAAGAATAGAGGAGCTGAGGAACATGATGGAATCACAACATAGGAAACAAATAGAATCCATGAAACAGATAAAAACAGATTTCCAGGAGATTAAAAACTCCACTGAAAGTGTATGCACAGTATGAGCCAATGTGAGGAGAGAATCTCGGATATAGTAGATAAGATTGCAATTAGTGACCAGGAAAAGAAAAATTTCTTTAAAATTATAAGGGACCATGAGAAATCAATCCCACAGCTGCTACACAATGCGAAGAAGAATAACATAAGACTGATCGGTGTCAATGAAGAAACAGGAGAGAGTGTAGACAACGCAAAAAAAACTATTCAAAGAAGTGATGGCAGAAAACTTCCCAAGCAGGGGAAAAGAACTTGACATACAGATAAGGGAGGCATATAGGACTCCAAATAGCCTTGATCAAAAACAGTCTACACATAGGCATATAAGTGTTAAGATTCCAGAAACCCAACAGAAGAACAAAATTTTTCAAGCAGTTAGAGAAAAAAACAAAACAAATCACGTACAAAGGAAAGCCCATCAGAGTCACAGAAGACTTCTCAATGCAAACCCTCAAGGCAAGAAGAGCTTGGAGTGATGTATTCCAAGCCCTAAAAGAAAACAGCCTCCAACCCAGATTGATGTACCCTGCAAAACTATCTTGCAAAATTGATGGAGAAATAAGATACTTTCATGACAAAGAGCACCTTAGGAACTTCATGAATACCAAAACAGCACTGCAAAAATTTTAGACAATATCCTAGGAAAAGACAATGAGGATCACAACCCCAGGAATCTCAGTAGAATGAATCCATTAGGCATGACAAGAAATTAAATGCAAAGGGGGAGAATCTAACAAAAAGAAAAAGTCATGACAATGATAAGTCAATACATATCAGTTATGACCATCAATGTTAATGGTCTTAATGCACCAATCAAAAGAAACAGACTGGCAGAATGGGTCAAGGAGGAAGATCCCACAATATGCTACATACAAGAAATACATGTAATTCAAAAAGAAACTCATAGACTGAAAGTTAAAGGATGGAAAACAATACTCCATATGACGGGAACCCGAAAAAAAGCAGGAGTAGCTATCCTCTTTCCAGATCAAGTGGATTTCAAACGAATACTGATTAAGAGAGACAAAGAAGGACACTACATCCTTGTAAAGGGAACAATCAAAGAGGAAGAGATGACAATCATGAATATATATGTACCAAACACTAGTGAGCCCAACTATATAAACCAAATACTAACAGACATGAAAAATCAAATAAGCACTAATACAATAGCAGTAGGGGACCTCAATACCCCACTCTCACAAATAGATAGATCAACCAGACAAAAAATAAGCAACGAAATACTAGAACTCAATGAAACTCTTGAACAAAGAAGCCTAACAGATGTTTAGAGAGTGTGCCAACAAACAAAATCAGAGTACACATTCTTTTCAGCTGCACATGGGTCGTTCTCCAAATTAGACCACATACTCACTCATAGAACATGTTTAAGTGCAAAGGAATTTAAGTTATCCCCTGCCTAATATCCGATCAAAGTGTGATGAAATTGGAGATCAATAGCAAAAGAAAGCACAAGAATTTCATAAACACATGGAAATTGAACAACACACTTCTGTATAACCAATGAGTCACATAGGAAATTAAAGAAGAAATCACACAGTTCCTACAATAAAATGACAATGCCAATACAACATATTGGAATTGATGGGACATAATGAAAGCAGTCTTATGAGGGAAATTCATAACAGTGAATACCCATATTAGGAAAACAGAGTGAGCCCAATTAAAAAACCTGATGCTAAACCTCAAGCTTCTAGAAAAAGAAGAGCAGGATAAACCCAAAGCTCATACAAGGGAGGAAATTATAAAGACCAGAGCAGAAACCAATGCAATGGAGACTAAAAGAATGATACGAAAAACCAATGGAGCAGAGTTGGTTCTTCAAAAGAATAAACAAAATTGACAAACCCTTAGCCAACCTTATCCGAAAAAGGAAACAAAAGGCCCAAATCCATGCAATTAGGAATGAAAAGGATGACATTACAACAGAACCAGCAGAGATCCAGAGGATCATCAATACCTACTTCAAAAACCTATATGCCAATAAGATGGAAAACACAGAAGATATCAACAGATTCCTAGATACATATGAATTACCAAAGTTGAACAAAGAAGACCTAAAAATTCTAAACAACCCAATATCACCAATGAAATTGAAAACAGTTAAAAACTTAGCAACTAAGAAAAGCCTAGGTCCTGATGGCTTCACTGCTGAATTCTATAAGACATTTAGAGAGGAACTGCTGCCACTACTGTTTCAACTCTTCAATGAAATTGAAAGGGAAGCAATACTCCCAAATTCATTCCTGGAA
>NW_004624904.1:2833817-2849570 GCF_000247695.1 Heterocephalus glaber
TTGTGTAACAGGAAGAAAAGGTCTAAAAGAGCAGGGGAATTGGGAGGGGTAGGAGAAGGGAAAAAATGGAAAGGAAAAAATATGAGAAGAAGAAAAAAGTGGAAACAAGGTCTTTGCAAATAGGGAAGGGTGGGGGGTGAAGGGAGGGCAGGGGAAGGGGAAAAAAATAAGAACCAAGAGACTCATGTAATGGTACAAGATGCCAATGATGAATGTAACTGTATTTTATACCTAAAATGTACCAATAAAGTTAATGGGGGAAAGAAAAGATGCTTGCCATTAAACAAAATAGTCCTTAAGAATCACTTAATTGTTGTTATTTTTACGTTAATTGCATCTAGACCCTAAGCCTTATATGAAAATAGTACTATTTGGAAATTCTTCCCAACATATAGGGGTAAATTAAAAGCAGAATGTCAATTTCTACACGTCAAATTCACAAAAATAGAAAAATAGCAAAATTGTATATTTGTCAGACACATCTATGCTCACACACAAATCAGACTTGTTTTTTCTCCTGGCACCAATTCTTCCATAATCAAGAATACAACGGCTTGCATAAAACAGGAAAGTGACAGAGAAAACATTATGTAGAATATTGAAAAAGCACATTGTTTTCTTACTAATTAAACTTCAAACTAACAGATCTTACAAGAATAACTTAAGAAATTCCTGCTTTAGTTTGGAGTGCCAAAAACTTTGGAGGGGGGAACCTTTCAAAGTTTTTATTACTATGGATTAAAAATTATTTTTGGATGTTAAAAAAGGATTTTTAAGATTTTCTCAAACTTATTAATCCTTGGTTCAAAGCTCTCTTTAGAAAATATTCCACTGAGTTATATTTTACTGGTTCTATTGAATATTTTGCTTCAGTACCTTATACATCAGACAACTGGACAGCAAGGTGGATTTGTGATAAATTCACCTTCTTCTTCATTTGCTTTCAAAGAGGTTTCTGGGCCTTTCACAGGGAGAGTGCAGTTGAGTGTGGAAATCCTGTCAGCCCTCCAGATCCACTGGTTTGGTATCTGCAGATTCAGCCAACCTATATCCAAAATATTTGGCTGGAAAAATTACATCCGTACTAAGCAGAGTTTTTTTCCTTGTCATTGTTTCCTAAACAGTGTAATGCAATATAACAACTATTTACATAGCATTTACATTTTATTAGGTATTAGCAGTAATCTAGAAATGAGATGAGAGGCTGTGCACAGGTTATATGCAAATACTCCATCATTTTATATGAGAGATTTAAACATCCAAGGATTTTGGTACTCATGAGAATTCTGGAACCCATCCCCCACAGGTACCAAGGGATGGCTGTATTTATAAACCATAAAAGCAATGAGGAAACTCACGCAATTGTAACCAGCATGTTTAGTTCATGCCCTTCAGTTGTTTGCTCAGAAAATAATAAAGCACAGTGTAATTAACAAAATTACTGGCTGGAAACAAGAAAATAATGAGCCACTGTCACTATTTTTCTATCTGTCATAGGCGTTACTTTGGAAGTTCTTTGTCATGTAATCACATTCAAGCAAAATGAAATAACAGCTATTACTTGTGTTTTTAAAGGACAAGGACTCACTCTGAGGAGGTGGATATGTTAAAAGGCAGAAGCGAGTGAATGATGAACACAAAGCATGATGTGAGGATTTTGAAATGCCTTCTAAATGTAGAGGCTAAAAAAAGGGTAAATATCTGGGTAAATCTATGTGCAGCTCAAGAATTCTACTTACTCATTGTAGCTGGCTCAGGAGCGGCAAATGACTTGCCCATTCCCTTGCCCTGGGGCAGTCTGTCAGTAGCAGCAGACACTTAGCCCTACCAAGAGCACCCTGTCACATAAACAGAGTGGACCAACTCCTGAGCAGGACGGACCCAGGCTCAGGTGACAGTGGCCTGTCCTCACCTCTCACATCAGGTTGGGTCGGGAGGTGATACTGTCATCCTGATGAAGAGAGCTGGAGAGAGCAAGCAGTAGTAGCGTCTGCAAGTGTCTTTCACCCGTGCATCCCAGAGGCAGAACAGAGCCCAGAAGAGTTTTATAAAGGACTAAAAGTTTTAGGGGGGAAAGGAAGGAAGAAATTAAAGATGTTTAGAAGTAAGGAAGAAAGAAAATATCAAGAAAAGTTATCTAAACCTGAAAATAAACCAAAAAGATTACCGTGAGCTCTCATACTAGAACAGAGTCTAACAAGCCCACATGTGGGTTGCCGGACTCTCTAGGAATAGAGCATTATTGGGCTATTTACTTTTTAGTCTGATCCATATTCTGTAAAGCTAGATAGTAATTTGGAGAAGACTGGTAAGTTACAATAATTTTCTTTCCAATAGAAAGGATTGCCCCCAAAAGTTGAGTCCTGGAGGACTGTTTTCTATCTAATTTTTCAATCTTATTCTAACATTTTTCTTTAATAGAACAAATATACCAATCTCTATCTTGCTGCTTCCCCTAGTAATGAGTTGAGTAAGTCTTTTGCATACCCTAATACTATATGAGATTCATGGTTATCTTGTTTTAACTTTTTGAAAAGTATAGTTTGATGGAAATAAGAAAAGAACAAAAGGAAAGAGGAACTTTCTTATTAGATTACTCTGAACATGAGTAGCTTTGTTACATTCCCCTCCTCCTCCTCCTCCTCCTCCTCCTCCTCCTCCTCCTCCACTCTCCCTTCCCTGCCCCTCTCTCACCTGCAGGCTCTCTCTAGCAAACCCAGCAAATAAACTGAAGAGTAATACAAAATTTGCTTTCTGACTGGAGCCTAACCTTGGTACCCAATACTCCACAACTCCTGAGACACACTAGTCACAGTGAAGATCTTCATCGTATATGGTATAATCAAAAAAAAAAAAAAAAAAGCATCATTTCCCCCTGAGGGTTGCAGTCCCTCTTATGTTATATGAAAGGAGAGAACTAGAGATCTGACCATGGTCCTGAGGCCCAGAGGAAACTGGAAGGGACTGGGGAGAAGGCAGTGTGAACAGAGCTCTGGGCAGCCACCTACCAGGATTCCTACCAGAAGATTCAACTCTCAATTTCTTTAAATACCACCCTTCAGAGTAAGAATTTACTTGAGACACAGGATAACATGGTTTCTTTATTTCCCTCTATACTTAAAATGTTTATGGCATGTTTCAAATATTACTTTTTGGCGTTGCACTTTTCAATGCAGTATAATAATTCCATTTAAGTAATATATCACATATATATTTTTTTCAATTTGCTATTTTTTAATATTAATTTTATCGGTACCTTTTAAGTACACAATGTAATGACATTCATCATTGGAAATATGCACCTTTACATAATCTCTCTTGGTTCTTATTTTTCCCCATTCCCCTGCCCTCCCTTCAACCCTCCATCCCTCCCTATTTACAAAGACTGTTTCCATTTTTTCCTTTTCTCTTATTAATTCCATTCCCTTCTTTCCTTTCCCCTACCCCTCCCACTTCCCCTTCCTCTTTGCCCCCTTTTTTCCTATTTCACATTATCTATTATACCTTTTAGTTCTTATTTAGACTTTCAGTTTCTCACACTAGAGAAACTATTCAGTATTTACACGTGTGTCCTATTTCTTTCACTTAAGAGTATTGCCTCAATGTGCATCCATTTAGCTATAAATGTCTCTAATTTCTCATTTTTTATGGCTGAGTAGTACTCCATTTTATTTTTTTTAAACCACATTTTCTTTATCCAGTCTCCAGTTGATGGGCAATTGGGCTGCTTCCAAGTTTAAGCTATTACAAATTGTGCTGCTATGAACATGGGTGCACATGTATCACTGTGGTATGATTCTTTTAATGCTTTGGGGAAGATATACAGCAGGGGAATAGCTGGGTCAAATGGGACTTCCAGCCCTAGTTCTTTGAGATAGATAGATAGATAGATAGATAGATAGATAGATAGATATATGTTTTAGTACCAGGGATCGAACTTGGGACCTTGCTCTTGCAAGGCAGGCGGCGGAACCACTGAGCTAAATCCCTGGCCCCTCCATATATATTTTTAATATGTATAGAACACATTTACCATTAAAGTAGCCAGTATCATATACTCCACTGTTATATGTACAATTGGGCTGATAACTCCTACTTGCTCTAAATATTTCACCTTTATGTATCATTTCTGTAGCATTTGAATTATTTATGTGTAGCCCTCTAACAATGAATCAACTTATTTTGCCTGTTTATAAGTGCAATTTATGCCTGATGTTGGAAAAAAGATTGATTATGAAAAATATCTTACAGAAAGTGTTTGAGAAGTGTGCATGGCTGGGGAAGGATGAGGCTCATGTCAGGAATGAGCACCTGCTGTGTAATTGCCAGTCATTTGCAAAGCAGCCCCACTGAGTCCCAGGCATTACAGCAGGTGCTTTGACTCAACAGAATGATCACCAAGAGAAAAGAAGACATAACATTATCTGTCTATATTTCTTTTTTGTTTGTTTGTTTGTTTGTTGGTACTGGGGATCGAACTTGGGTCCTTGCGCTTGTGAGGCAGGCGGCGGAACCACTGAGCTAAATCCCCGGCCCATCTGTCTATATTTCTTGATAGTCAAATCGCACACAAAGCATTTTCAAATCCTCACTTTTCACTCTCTGCATTACCTCCTCTTCAAGTTGGTCCCTTTGGGTATTGTTTGTTTAGTCATCTTTTTAAATGTTATCTTTTTTTTCTTGATTATATAAATCTAGGGGGAAATATGTACTAGTTAGGACTAGATCTAAAAATGAATTTTTCTCTCACATTAGCATAGACAATGACTATTCTGGGGCTCCACAGTTATCAGTAACCCTGTTTCCTTCGGTCTTGGTACTTCACTATCCTCATCACAGGATTTCTATGTTCGCTCTTGGTTTCTGTTACCTCTTCCACCTCCAGCTAACACATCTTCACTCCGCCCAGCAGGAAGGAGAAAGGGGGAGCGAAGGGGTTCTGCATTCTCCCACCTGCAGACCATGCTCCACAGAGGTGCTGACCACTCCCATTCATGTACTCCTGCCTAAAACTTAGTCTGTAGTCTTATGAGCAAAGGGGCAGCTGAGAAAGAATCTATAGACCTAATAGCCCAGTTTCTAGCTAACAGTTGAGGGTTCTTACTGAGGAAGAATAGATATTTAGGGATTCATTGCCATCTCTAACACATTCTGTCTCTTTAGACATCCAAATAGCTACACACCCTCCCTCTCCTGAAGGACACCCATGGCCCTTCTCAAAAAACGACAAGAGCAAAACGAAAGCCAGGAACTGCTTGCAGATCACTGCCAGAATCTCTGGGCAATGGGCTCTCTCAGTGAAGTGCAAATCTGACTCTGTGTTCTGGCAACCTGTAGACTACAAGATCTGCTCCAAGATGAAAGAGAGGCATGCAAAACAGATCTGCAATTAAATCTACAGCTGGGTAAAAGGAAGCAAGAAAATTACACAGCAGTCACTAGTCCATAACTGTTCAACAACTGCACTTTTCTTTGATTTAGACCAAGTGTCCTAATTTTTCTTTCTTTCTTTCTTTCTTTCTTTTTTTTTTGTACCAGGGATCGAACTCAGGACCTTGCACCTGGGCGGAACCACTGAGCTAAATCCAGCTAAATCTCAAGCGTCCTAATTTTGACCATGTGGATTCACCTGGTTCTGCCCTTAGGAAGTTCTCCCCCTTCCACTGTTTTTCCTTGTCCAGTATCTTCCGTGGCCAAAGTAATGCACATAATTCTGCACATATTTGCAGTTTTTAAGTCTGGGAGCTGTGGTCTGTACTTTCTCTTCTGCCCAAAGCCCTCTCTACAATATTAATGGCTTCTTAAACCCTTCAGAAGGAAAAAGTAGTTTTAGCATAAAAGTGTCATCCTTAATCTGACCTTCACTGTTGCGCTAGGCTCCCATGGTCTGGCAGGAGACTTAATAGCAGGTGTTATAAAGGCTTGGGCAGCAGTTTCATCTCCTGCTTAGGCAGACTTTTCACAGCCACTGCACGCAACTCCTTCATTTTTGGAATGTTGTAGTGTTTATCTTTTTCAAACAGCAAGTCTCCAAATTCTAGACATTCAGTCAATTGGAGAGGCCTCAGATAGCGAGCAACTCCCAGAGAGCTGTGCCTCCACCTGTCTCTGCTTGCTAACTCCAGTGCGCATGCCTCTCTTTCCCAGAACAAGGATGAGAGTGCAAAGAAGCAGCCAATCCACACCAATGTCCTACAGTTTCCCCATCATCTCACTAAAACCACATCCTCTACTGACATGAGGTTAGCTTTCTAACTGTGAGTGTCTTTTTTTTTCAAATGTCTTCCTTTGCCTAACAAAAGTCACCAGAATTTCTGCGGCAAAATCTGGATCCTTGCTGCCCTTTAGTCACCACCAAAACAATGTCATATTTTAGTTTCTGTCAGAAGCATCTTCCTATTTCCTGGTACCAATATGTGAGTTAGTTTGAGCTGGGTTCAGCATGAAATAAATAAATGATGGCTTAAACATTCCAGACCTGTCCTCCCCTGACCCTGTATCTCCTCGTCCTCCCTTCTCCTCTTCCTCCTCCCTCCTTTCTCTCTCTCTCTCTCTCTCAGTGGAAACCCAGAGCTTACATAGCCAGTTCGCCATCATAAGGGGCCCAGGGTCCTTCGCTCCTGTTACACTAATACCCTCTCCCTGCGTTTTTCATCTCATGGTCCAAGGTGCCTTTGCAGCCTCAGTTATGATGCCTACATTACAAGCAGCAAGGGGAAAACAAAAAGGAACGACCCCTACCTCTCCTTCAATCAAACTTTTCAGAAGTTGCACAACACCTCTTCCATTACCTCACACTGACCAAATTTAACCACATTCCACAACCATACCAGAGACTGAGACACATAATTTCCTCTGTTAGGCCATGAGCTCAACTACATTTCAGGTTCTAATACTGACAAAGAGAGCAGATATTGGGAAGAGTACTTGCACAACCCAGCTCCACAACTGAAAGTGGACTCTTGAACCCCTTATTTAACTTTTCTGGCTGCACTTCTTCACCAGTGATAGGAAGATAGCAAACAACAGCACTGACCTTATCAGGGTATTGTGAATATTGAATTTCTTTTCCTTTTTTTTTTGGTACTGGGGATCAAACTTGGTACCTTGTGCTTTCGAGGCAGGCAGTGGCACCACTGAGCTAAATCCCCAGCCCTTGAATTTCTTTTTTGAGACAATGTCTCACTATGTAGTTCAGGCTGGCCTTGAACTTATGACAATTCTCCTGCCTCGGCCTCCCAAGTACTGGGATTACAGGCAGGCACCACTCTGACTAGCTAGTGAATTATTTAGAAGAGTGTTCCCCTAGCACTTAGGAAATACTCAGTAAATCTCTGAATTCAGTAAATAGCTGGGTTTTTGTTGTTGCTATTGTTGTTGTTGTTTTTTGGTACTCAGGACTTTGCACTTGCCAGGCAGGTGCAATGTCACTGAGCTACATCCCTGCCCCTTAGCTAATTTTGATTATACAAACAAAACCAGAAACACAAAAATGGGCAAGGCATGTATATAATTCACTTAAAGGAAAATATGAATAATTAGTAAGTATATGAATTCATTCTTAACTTTTTAGTTATCTGAATTCCACTTGGCTACCATTAATTTGGCCAAAAAAGTGGATAAAACTAAATATTGGTATGTTCTGTATTGATGAGACTACCTGAACAAAGAAAAGTTTCATCAGCTGCCAGTGAAGGTGTAGTGTCATCCCAGAAGGAATCTGGAAGTCCGGGGTGCTACCACATGTGTATGCACCCTAAAAGTGATTAACCCCAAAGCTGCACACATTTATAAAGAACACACCTACGGGTATCCAAGCAATATTGTTTGTGGCAGTAGAATTGAGACAAAACCTGGTATCCATTGCTAAAGAAATGAAGAAGTAAGGTTTTTAGATTAAGTTTACTGGTACATTTTAGGTATACAGTATAATGACATTCATCATTGGAAATGTGCACCTTTGCATAATCTAGAAGTAAACTTTTTGTGGTGAGTGCTCATTGTGGCAAAAACTACTACACTACAAATAGAAGCAGAAAAATGGTATCTTGCCTGACTGCTCAGGAAAAATTCCCAATTACGGAATTATTGGGTATGCCAGTAAATGTCATTTAAAATATGCTTAAGATACACCAGCAAATTTACAATCATTTGATATAGTGTATTCCCAATTACTCTAAACCTGCCTTCAGGTTTGATTTTATTTATATTTTTCATCTTCATTGGTCAATAAGTAAAAGGTAATATTTAATTATTTCAATCTGCACTTTTCTTACAAGTAAAGCTGAACAATTTTCAGTTATTTGGTTATTGGATTTTTTAATTATATATTTAGCATAATTTTCTGTTAGATTCTTCAACCTTCTCTGATCAGTTTATGTAATGGACACTCTTGGCTGCCAATCCAATTAGGATTGGAGTGCAATAGAAGCTGGAAAAAATGTCTTAGATGGGGTAGTAATGTGTCTTCGTAGGATATTCCGGAATAGTTGGAAACAGCTCGCCAACATAAGCAAAGACAGTGCCCCTGTGCTGTAGATGCAAAACCACAGAAATGGAAGGAAACTGGCTCTCCGGTGATACCACTGAGTCACTGAATTGACCCTAGAACACGAGCCATTTTATCTCAGGAAGTCTTAGGTGAGATCATAAACACCGCTTTGCTTCAGCTATTTTTAGTTCAGGTGTTCCACAACCGGCAGACAATCATCTAGTAACTGATAAAATTTATGAGCACTTCACAGTTTTAAAATATTAGGACATTTTTATTTCTTGCTAGTATGTTAATGTAATTTGATTCCATTCCAAGTACACAGAGTTTTATTAGAGATTTGTTTTAGTGTAAATTTTTACTTTATTTTATAAATATCAACTACAGACACATCAAGATCATATGGCATGTCTCTATTTGATTTGTGATGCATTAAATTTTATGTTTGAAATCTTAAGGCTCTCTTATTGTTCATTTAAAAAGAATCCTTTTGATCCCTGGTATCAAAATAAATAAATAAATAAAAATAAAAATAATCCTTTAATGAACCTGAAGGACATTATGTTAAGTGAAAATAAATCAGGAACAGAAAGAAAAACACTATATGATCTCATTTATATATAGAATATAAAACAATTGAACTCATCAAAGTAGAGAATAGAACAGTAGTAGCTGCCAAGGGCTCAAGGGTGGGGGAAGGAGGGAGACGGTGGTCAAAGGGTACAAGTATTCATTTATAAAATGACTAAGTTCTAGGAAATCTAATGCATAGCATGGTGACTATGCTTAATAATACTATCCTTTTTCCTTGAAATTTTCTAAGAGAATAGGTCCTAAGTGTCACCCCAAAAAGTGGTAGAACTATGTAATGTGATGGATATGGATATTGATTATGGAAATTATTTTACAATGCATACATATACAAAATCATCATGTTGTCCACCTTAAATATATACATATAATTTTTGTCAATTATATCTCCATAAATCTGGGAGGAAGCATCTTTGGTCACAAATCATGTGTTATCCTCATAATTTGTCTCTGAATTTGATTTCTTATTGTTGTGTATGTTAATGAGATTTGATTTTTTTTTTTTCGGTACCGGGAATTGAACTCTGGACCTTGCACTTGCGAGGCATGCACATTGCCACTGAGCTAAATCCCCGGTCCTGAGAATTTTGTGTTAACCTCCATGAGTAGGATTAATCTTAATTGGATTTGGCTGGGGTTTTTTTTAACTATCTTAACTTTTAGTGTGAGAGTTAGTATTAGCTTCATATGAACAGAAATTCAACCTCACTAATGAGAGGAATTTAAGTAAAAGTGAGAAATTGTCTTAATAGTTATTATATTTGCAAATTTTTAAGTCTGTTAATATCAAGTGCTAGAGCAATGAGAAAAAAATCAAAACCATGGTGGGTACTGCTATTGCTGAGCAGTCGGTTCAAACATTTTAGAAAACAATTTGGCAGTGTGTATGAAGATGCTCATAACTCCCTAACTCTAACACATGCACACAAGGGGACATAAACAATGATATCCTTGCAATATTTCTGATGAAAGAAATAGAAAACCAAATGTCCACCAACTAGGGAATAGATAAGTAAATGGACTGTCGTCTCTCTAATGGAACAGTAGCTTAAATAAATGAATTAGGTATACATTTAGCACCAAAGACAAATCTCATAAATACAGTGTGGAATTTTTTTTTAAACCCACACGTGGAACAGGTGGAACCAAGGCGTGAGACCATTTATATAAAATTTTAAATCTGCAAAACAATATTTTATAATACAAATGGATACATAATTGTGTAGTTTAAAGACTAAAAGCGTGAAAATTAGGACAAACATTAAGTAATGATAGTGGCTAGTTCTGGGTAAAAGAGAAGATTAAAGATTAAATTGATACTTCACTCGTTTCTTTTTTAGAATTAAATACACGTCCTATTAAATTTTAATATAGTTGACAGTGGTGATGTGAGAAGTGTTAAATACATTATTCTATTCTTTTTTGTTTTAATTATTTCAAGAACCAGATTAACTAATCAGTTTTAAACAGCTGCCACAGAATTATGAAAAATGAAATCACACAGCAATTCGTCATGAACATTTCTCCAACAGCGACCTCTGCTGTCCATTTAGGTTGTGACCAATAATTTACCGCAAAAATCAACACTGAAGCCAGAGACTTGATTATGCATTTCCTTCCCTTCCACTCCAGCTGGAAGCAGTCTCTGTCTGTATCCAAAGGGCCAAATGGAGAATGTGGTAAAAACATATAGTATGCTATAATTATTCTTTACGTAGTGTTTCTCCTAGGCAAATAAGGAGCTAAGAGTTTGAGAGAAGCGCATCCCAGGGCACACACCGTGGAAAGCTGGGAGGCCTGGGAGAGAGAGGGTCGCTCTGTGAGAGCACGCTCAATAAAGGACAAAGCCAGGGTCTGCTGCCATTGGCCCAACAGAAATCCGATCCAGATGAGAGTTTGAAGTCAAAATAAGAGTTTGAAGAGGAATGAGAATTTGAAGTCCAAAGAATCACCCAGCGACACCAAGCCACACAAACCGACCCAGGGAAAGGGAATGAGGCACTCGGCAGCACTGTCCTAATCAAGCCTCTGATTGTTTACAGACCGGCTCCACCATCACCCAGCCCACATCTACCAGGAGGCTGCAACAGAACTGTGCTCCTACTGTAGCTCAAAGCTCTGGACTACTTGGGATTTTGCACGGGAGGGAGAATTGCCCTGGGGAAAAGACAGCTGGACAGGTCTGCCTTTGTGTGTATTTCATATAGCTGCTATAGTGAATTACTACAAATTATTAATTTGTTGTGGCTTAATTACAATGACATAAATCTTACAGCTCTGGAAATCATATATCTGAAATGGGACAGAGGGCTAAAATCAAGGCATCAGTCTTGATTGAGGCTCTGGGGAGAATCCACCTCCTCGCCTTTTCCTTCCAGGGCTGCACATACTCCTTCGCTCTTGGATTCCTGCCAGTTTCAAAGCTGACATTCACACCATTCCAACTCTTTCTCCATTCCTTCTCTAACTCTGACCCTTGCCTCCCTCTTTCATTTATAAGGGCCCCTATGATTACTCTAATCCTAGAGAAGTCCTCATCTCAGTGCCAGTAGATTGGGAAACTAAACTCCACCTGGTCAGGTAACATAACATCCTCTCTGGTACTGGGGATTAGACATGGACATCTTTCAGTGCAGGGTTCATTTTTCTGCAAAACACACTTCACTTGTGGCCATTGTTGGTGTGAAGAATTGCTGCACGCTTCTTTTCATGATTTTCCATTTCTCCTTCTCTGATAGTATTCCATTCTCATTCTCTCTCTCAATCCCTCCCCCCTTGCCTTCTCTACACACACACACACACACACACACACACACACACACACTGTCCTTATCCCAATTTCTGGCCAAAAAGTGTACAAATAAAGAAGAAGAATCATACAAGTCATCATTAATAGTTTCATATCTACATGGTCCCTGAAGCGAGGGAATCCCCCCAGCTTTCTATCCATTACCACATGGGAGCTCTTCTGCCCCCTGCCTCCTCACCAGCCCTCCTGACAGTTGTTTCCCACTGCTCCAGCCCATTCTACTTCTTGTGTATTTCTATAGCCCCCAAGACACAGATAAGCAAGAGTTGTTTTCATTTCAAAAGATATCTGTTGGACAACTATTGTATGCCATTATTGAGCACAAAAAATTCCTGCCCTCATGGAGCAGTGTCCAAAACAGAGATGTGCAGGGAAAAATTCATGCTGAGAGTGAGAGTGTTGAAGAAACCACAGATGTAGCTTTTATGCACACCTTTAAGAACGGGTAACATTTTGACAAAAGCATTCCTGGCAGAGGATGGAATTAAGAAAGGTGCGGAGATGGGAACACCCTCAGAACATTCGGGAACAGCAGGATGACTTGGACAAGCAGTGGATGGAAAGCAAACTGGGACATGTAGCTGAAAAAAAGTTTGAAAGGCTTCTGAGAGGTCCTGGGTATTAGAGCAGGTGCCTGACTTGAGTGTATCTGTATCTCCTCGCTGGCCTCCCACCCTGAAGCCTGGCACGGGGAATTCTCTAGACAGGGATAGATGAACCGACCCATGGACTGACCAGAGTTTCAAAGATGGCTTCCTCCTCTGTTCTTTGTCAATGAGGCACTGTGCCAGGACCCCATGAGCACACAAGAGCAAGAAGGACGACTTCGATCTCTTCCTTCCTGACACGGACATGAATGGGATAATTTCCCCAAGTCCTTTTCCTTCTAATTCCACCTATATTCCTTAGGAAACTTGGCCCAATCTCTGTTGCTTTTTGAGAGTAGAGTATGTGGCAAGGTTGGAGGATTTCTGGATGCATTTGTCAGATGGACTTCCTGGACTCATAAAAGAGGTCAGGAGAGGTTTCGTTACCCATAATCCATGCTCAGCACTTACTTCCACCTAGTCTCACGGGGCCATTGTGATATTTTGAGCCCTTCATAACCTTATCCTTTCACTTCTCCTTAAGGCAGTTCCACCCTTTCCCTGTTGACAAGGCCCCACCAACCAGTCCTCGGACCTCTTCCTCTATGAAACTTTCCTGGATCATCCTCCACCCTCTCCAAGGCCTGATGACTCCTCAGGCCCCTGATGCTCCCTAGGACTCAAGAATCTAATTTTCAAGAAGTTAGTGAGTGAGGGCCGGGGATTTAGCTCAGTGGTGCCGCCACCTGCCTTGCAAGTGCAAGGTCCCGAGTTCGATCCCTGTACCAAAAAAAAAAAAGGAAGTCAGTGTATGAACTTGCTAAGATTCTGTCCAAGGGAATGACAATGATAGGTGAAGGAAACTGGTTCATCACGTCCACAAATAAATCAGAGCTTCTACATTTCAGGAGTTGAGTGTATTGGATCCAAAACCTCATGTAGAGAGGGAAGGTTATAAAGGTGGGAGTGGAGAAACCAAAGCAGCCAAGGCACTGAAGGTGAAAGAATGGCACAAAGGCAATATTCCTGTCAGAGTTAGGAAGAAGAAAGTGTGGCCATGGGTGGGGAGATAGTTGAACTCAGATTTCATAAATGAATTGAGCCTGTGTGTTGCCAAACCAGTTGGGATGATACTTATTGGAAAAGAAGAGGTCAAAAACAGAGAGGCTTGGGAAAACAGAAAATATCAGGATGTTGACCGGACATGGGTGGAAATCCAGTAAATCCATCTAAGTCTTTCATGAAGGAAATGGGGAGAGTAGATGAGGCCCAAGAAGGGGGAGCCAGAGAACAGAAGCCTCACAGAAAGCCAGGTCTGGAAACAGCAGAGCAGGCCAAGGGGTCCCAGCTCCCAGCCCTGAGGGGCACAGGCTGCCTCAGGAGCTCCTGGGGGTGCACTGCAGGAAGAGGGGAAGAGGGGCCCCTGTAAACTTTGTTTTGTCTGCAGTTTTCTATTTAAATAATTTATGCCTTTATATCTATTAAAACCCTCCTGTTGTTTCTTGATTTCTTTGGTTGTATAGTGTAGTTTCTACAGTTAAATGTTTTGTTCATTTACTTTTTTGTTGTTGTACAGGGGATCAAACTCGGGACCTCTTGCTTGCCAGGCAGGCGCTGTGCCACTGAACTACAGCCCTGGCTCACTTACTTTTGATACATCTCATTTTGCAGTAAACATCACTCAAGATGAAGAATGCTCTGCAACCCCATGTTAAGGTGTAAAGAGCTCATGGTGTCAACTCCCAAAGAGCCAGCTATTAAATGCTCGGTTTTCCCTTTCACCAAGCGATACTCAGAAAACCTCTTTTTAAAAAATATTTGCAAATGGTTTAAAACTTTCTTTAAATCACAGGTTTATTAAATTCTATTTCCACTGCATCAGATTGGAAAATATGACCTGTATGTTTTCAACCTTAAGGATTTATTGGTATTTTCTTCAGGGCCTAATATTGATCAGTGTCCTAGTTTTAATGACCCCTGGGAATTGAAAATTCTTAGTTCATTGTGTTCAAAGGCATAACACTCAAATCTTCCCTGTAGTTTCTGTTTGTTTTGTTTTGTAGTTTTGAAGAGAGATATTTTAAATATCCCCTACTATGATTATTTTTTCCCTATATTTTTAACAATTTGTTTTGCTTGTCTCCGTGCAAGGTAGTTTTGATATATAAAAGTTCGTGACTTCTAGCTTCTTGAAAATTGTACCTCTTTTTCTATATAAAATAGTATTCTTTGTTCCACTTAAAGATCTTGACTTTGATTCTACTTTAACTCATACTGTACTGCCCTAGCTGACCTTATTTTGTTTTGGTTTACTTCACATATATTAATCCACCCATTTATTTTCAACCTTGCTGTGTCCATTTATCTTTGATGCATCTCTTATAAAAAGCATTATTTGGATCTTTCTTTTTGACTCTGACATCTATTATGTTTTGGGCACTTTTTCCCTTCTTTTTTATATTTTTTTATTTTTTCCCCCACTGATCTTTCCACAATTCATTGCTGTTTCTATTTTTTTCAAGTGATTTCAGGGTTCTACATATCAGTCAGTACTTGATTCCACCAAGAAAGCGGAAACTCTAAGAGCAGCTAATAACATATATTCTTCCATGTAGAAGTCTGGAAGACGGCAGCGCAGGAGTAAGACCACAGGGCCACTGTCCTCAGGAACCCAGCCTCCACTCTCTTTCTGCTACACCATTCTTGGAGTCATTTCTTTTCTCAAAATCATAAGATGACTGCAAGACTCTCACTTTCATGCCCGAATTCAATGCCCCAGGAAGAAAGGTCACAGGACAAAAAAGGGGCACATCTCATCCCAATGAGCTCCATCAGAGATTTCCACTTACATATAGTTAGAACATGGCCACATGGACAGGACTATATATTTAGTATAAACCTAGCCACAAGAGTTACTGGGAAAAAGGTCTCAACTTGGTCTAACACCTCACTCCATTTCTAAAGAGTAAAAAAGATATTAGAAGGCAAGTGAAATAAGTCAAAATCTATATGCTACAGCCATCTTACCAGCTATTAAATTTAATTTTTAACATTATTGAAAGAAGTATTTCCCTATAAATATCAGCAATTAATTGTTATAGTCTTCCCTCTAAGTAAGAAATGTATCATTTTTAACTTTCTGTCTTTTCCAATCATGTCTTCCAAATATTAGTGAAACTGTGTTTCCAAATTATGGTAAATTTTTGTACTATCTATTCTTTTTATGAGAGAAATATATTCTTAATGGTTGCATGAAATACAATATTAACAATAAT
>NW_004624905.1:4722-17649 GCF_000247695.1 Heterocephalus glaber
TCTGGAGGCACCGCTGGGATCCCCGGGTGTGCTCCACTTCAGCTCCTTGGAGCATTTGGTAAGGCCCTTGGCCTTACATTCTGGAGGCACCGCTGGGATCCCTGGGTGTGCTTCACTATAGTCAGCTCCTCGGAGCGTTTGGTAAGGCCCTTGGCCTTACAGAATCAACGTAACGTTGTTTAACTCCAAGCCGAATTCGCCACAAGAAATAACCCCATCCCCCATGGACCTAGTATAGTACAGATAAGTCACTGCAATTCCTAGCAGCCAATCTTCACTTAACAGACTTATCTCTAAATGTCCAGGGGCCCTCTGCCTCCATAATTCTCCTTACAGAACATGTCATCGATGGGAAGCACAACATTGTGCCAGGGACGGTACACAACATGTAATCAACCACTTGTTTGTAGAGAATTAATGGGAGAGTCCGACTAAACAGGAAAAAAAGTTTAGTTTTAAAAGGAATGACACGGGAATTTTACTCACAAAAGCATTCAATTATTAAACATTTTGTTTTCTCCAAATCAGTTAACTCTTCTGCTTGATGTACAGTCCTCCTTTATTAAAGAATTGATATTGTTTGTAATTATTTGAACAGTACTTCAAAGGTGAGACTAAAGGTTAACTTTTCAGGATCTAAAATCCACAGGTAAAACACCTTAATTTATGATAACTCAGGTGAAAAGTCAATGTTACGACTCACATAAGACACTTCTAAATGCCCCAAACGAATCCTCACCATAAATTTTAAAACAAATATACTAGGACAATTACAAGCTTCCTGTAAAAAGACTATCAAGTTTACTTCTCTTCGTGCTGGCGGTCATATTACAAATGGACTTTTCCCCAGGTGTTTCTCACCATCTGATTCTCTGTCCTCCACTCTAAACGAGCAAAGGTTAAAAAAAAAAAAAAACAACTAAAATTTGAGTCTGCTCCATCCCATATTAGTAAAAGTCTTTCCCCTTATAAATACTTCATAGCAGAATAACAAGATATAATTTACAAAGATGACCTGTACAAACTATGACGTGCACAAAATTTGAGAAACAAAAGCGTATGGCACACCAGACCCAGATCCATTTTGGAGAAGTTCCTCCAGGGCTCAAATGTGTGCATTATGCAACAGCCTCCCTTCCAGATGTTAATCCCTGCCTGTGATGCAGAGATAAAATCCCACTGGCAACGGTATAATCCACTAGGTACCTAAGTAGTATTTACAAGACAACAAACTGAAGCAAGAATTACCAAATTCTCAGGAATCTGGAAAAAGATAAACAGTCCACAGGTTGTGAACCACAATGAAAACTTTCCCTCGTGTAATCTTCTAGTAACACATCTCTACTGCCCCAGCCCACTCACAAAATCCTCGCCCCAAGCGCTTTTCCCTGCCTTGTGAAACGCTCTCCGGGGGAGGCGGGGACCTGCATCAGGTGGTTATCGCACAGTCTACTCCCGAGACGATCCCCAAACCAATTTCCCGAGGCTGAACCGCCCGTAAGACGCTTCACCATTCCTATCCAAGGAATACCGGGGAAAATAGGATCCAGACCCAAGCCGCACACCACCCGGGGGCTCGGGGCTTCATCCTCCTCTCTTCTGCGGAGGCGCAGGCCGCCGGCGGCAGAGAACGAATTTGGACAGAATTGCAAAGCCCTGAAGAGGGGGTGGGGGAGGGACTACCCTACCTGTTCCCAGGTGGCTAAAGGCACGCGAGGCGTCATGGCAGCGGGGACCGGGCCCACCGGGTTGGCGAGCACGCGGGCTGCGTCTGGGCGGGGGCGGCAGCTGCGACGCTGGGTCCGCGGGAGGGGACGGGGCTCCCTCCCAAGATGGAGGCGCCGCGCACCTGGCCTGCGCAGGCCTGAGTTTGGCGGGGGGCGCGGCAGACTCGGCCCAGGCCTCTCACCGACGCAGCGCGCGAGCCGCTGCAGCGGGCGGGAGGCGGGTCCGCGCGAAGGAATGGAAGCGCTGGCGACCCAGCCGGCCTCACCGCGCCTCTCGGTCCAGATGGGCCGCAACCGAGCGCTCGCTCGGTGATGCACGAGATGCACGTGACGCACGCGCCGGAGCGCCCCCGCCAGCCAGTGCGCGGCCGCCCGCGGGGAATTAGAGGGTGACTTCGATTTAGGCGCAAAAATAGACACGGCTCAGCTGGGGGCGCCTGCGCCGAGCCCTGGCGTCCCCTCAGCGTCCACCCTGCGGATGGAGCCCTGGAGCGCCCCAGTGGGCGCGGCCTTCTGGGATCCCAAGACTGGATACGGAGGCGCAGGCCGCCGGCGGCAGAGAACGAATCAGGACAGAATTGCAAAGACCCGAAGAGGGGATGGAGCGGGAGTACTCTACCTGTTCTCAGGTGGCTAAAAGCACGCGAGGCGTCAGGGCAGCGGGGACCGGGCCCTGCAGGTCGGCGGGCGAGCGAGCGGGCTGGGGCGGGGGCGGCAGCTGCGACGTGGGGGGGGGTCCGCGGGGGGTCCCTCCCAAGATGGAGGCGCGGCGCACCTGGCCTGCGCAGGCCCGAGTTGGGTGGGGGACGCGGCGGACACGGCCCTGGCCTCTCATCTCCGACGCAGCGCACGAGCCGATGCAGCCGGCGGGAGGCGGGGCTGCGCGAAGGAATAGAGGCGCTGGCGGCTGCTCGCGGGCGACCCCGCCAGCCTAGTTGTGCCTCTTGGTCCAGGTGGGCCGCAACCCAGCGCTCGCTCCGTGACGCACGCGCCGCAGCGCCGCCCTGCGCGCCTCTGCCAGCCCCGTACACGCAGCACTGGTCCTTGTTTCCGTATTAAAAATGCAGAGTCCTGAGTATCCTTCCTCTAACAATACCAACCCAGGAGATCAAGAATGCAACCAAAGACTGCATTTTTAAAAAGCTTTATATTCTTTTTAATTGACACATAAGTCTATGTTTGTGGGATATAATGTGAGACTCTGATACAAGTATACATTGTATAATAATCAAATCAGGGTAATTAGCGTATCGAGCATCTCAAACACCATTTCTTTTTGTTGAGGATATACAAAATCTTCTAGCTATTTTGAAACAATACATTATCAATATCCACATTACCCTATTGTGCAGTAGCACATCCAAACTTACTCTTCCTAACTGTAACCAACCTCTCCTTATTTCCACTCCTTCCCTCTCCAACCTCTGGTAAAGCAGAATATTCTGTTTTCTCCACTGTGAGACCAACTTTTTTGGAATTTAGATATTGTCTTGGTTACTTTCTTGTCACTAAGACACAGTACCTGAAACCCACAACTTAAAGGAGGAAAGGTTTATTTTAACTCACAGTTTGTAGAGGTTTCAGCTCATAGTTGGCTGTCTCCAAAGCAGAAGGGCACGGTAGAAGAGGGGGCAGAGGAGAGACTGAACTTATACCCTGGCAGGCGGGAAGTACCTAGAGACAGATCAAGGGAAGGGGAAGGGAGACAGATCCACCCGGGCCACGCCCCCGTGACCTAACTCCTCCCAAAAAGCATTTAGCTGTAAACTCATCAGTGTGCTCCACCTATGAGCTCATGAGGCTGGGGAGCGGGGGGGGGGGACAATCTGGATATAAACCATAACACATATGAGCCAGATCATATCATATTTGTCGTTATGCTTTTGCTTATTTCACTTGAATCTGATCTTCAAATAAACGCCATGGGTGCTATCTTTATCAAAACTATTTATAACTGATAAGAAACTAGGACAAAAAAAGTCATGTATCTATGGCAAAGTAAAGAAATTTCAACTTACAATTTTTCCTTTGGTATTAGTCAAGTTTCCTGCTGCTGGAAACAATAAACAACAGAAACAGCTTAAAGAAAGAGAGGTTTAATTTGGCTCACACTTTAAGGAAATTCAGTCAATGGTCAGGTGGTTTCAAAGAAAAAACATCATGGCAGAAAAGCTACTTAGTTCATGGTGGTTGGGAAACAGAGCAGGGGAACAGTGCCAGAGAGGAAGGGTTAAGGGACCAGACTTAAACCCCAAGGCCTCCATGACCCACCCAAACACACCCAGAAATGTGCTCTAATCCCCCAGGTGGATCTCAAAGCCAATCAAGTTGAAACTCCACTGTCAGGTCCCAGCCCTTGTTAACTTCATACCTAAACATATCTCCTTAAATCATATTCAATGTTCATAGTTCTCTGTCCTTGTGTCTTTGTTATCAGAGTAAAACTGGCTTCATAGAATGATTTAGAAAGTATTCCCTGTTCTACTTTTTGGCAGAGTTTGAGAAGGACTAGTGTCGATTCTTCTTTAAAAGTAGAACAGAATTCACCAGTAAAGCCATCTGTGCTGGGATGTTTTTTGCAAGAAAAGTAGTTTTTGACTATTAATATTTCTTTTTACTTGTGATTGATCTATTCAGATTTTATTTTTCTTAATTCAGTTTTCTTAGTTTCTATGTTTTTAGGAATTTTTCTATTTCATCTATGTTATCAAATTTCTTGGTATACAACTGTGTGTAGTACTGTATTCCCTTATAATCCTTTTCATTTCTGTAAGACCAATAGTAATGTCTCCTCTTTTATTCCTGATTTTAGTAATTTGAGTCTCCTCTTTTTTGTCTTGGTCAGTATATCTAAAGGCTCATCATATTTGTTGATCTTTTCCAAAAAGCCATTGTTTAATTTTATTGATCTTCTGTATTGTTTTTCTACTATCTACTCAAATCTGTTATTTATTTCCTTCTTCATGCTTTGCATTTATCTTGCTTTTTTTTCCTACTTTCTTAAAGTGGATGGTTAGGTTGACTTGAGAGTTTTCTTTTGTGATGGAGGTATTTATAGGTATATATTTCCCATTGTGCATTATGTTTGCTGTATCCCATAAGGAATATTGCTTTCATTTACTTCAAATCATTTTTTTAAAATCTGTTGAAATTTCTTTTCTGATCCCTTTTTTATTTAGGAATTAATTTGCATATAATTTGCATTCTTCAATTTGCATATATTTGTGAGTTTTGCAAATTTCAGATGTTATTAATTTCTAATTTCATTCTATGTACATCAGAGAACATACTTTGTATGATTTTAATATTTTACAATTTATTGAGATGTAGGCTGGGGATTTAGCTCCGCAGTTCCACTGCATGCCTCGAAAGCACAAGGTCCTGAGTTGGATCCCGGGTACCAAAAAAAAAAAATTATTGAGATGTGTTTTAATGGCTAAAATACAGTCTGTCATGGGACTGCACTCAGGATCCCGCTGGCACCAAGGGTACTAGCCCATTTTACAGGTATGGACCCAACTTTTTTTGAACAGGTAATTTAAACATTCTTTAGATTCTCTCAACCTGTTTCTTTATCTTAAGATCAAGTTCCTGCTCTTTACTTTCTCAGTTAAGCCAATTTATGGACTTTCAGTATTCCTGAGGAATTTGGAGTATGATGGGTCTTGGAAGGGAAGGCATCTAAATAGATCACCTTGGGTCATTTTGTCTAGTCCCAGGAGCTGCAGTCTTCCTAAAAGTACAATTTTTGGCTGTACTTTCCTTCTCTCCTTTCTACCATCTTTAGTTTATTCCATCCTACCTCATTCATATCATGGAATATTCCAAGTGTACTTGAGAATATGTATTTTCTGTTTTGGACGGAGTTAGGTTTAGTTGATAGTGTTTTTCAAGTTTTCTACTTACAGGCTGATTCTAGTTCTTTTATTCATTATTGAATGTGAAGTATTTAAACCCAACTATTGTTTTTGACCTATTTTGTCATTCAGTTTGGTCAGATTTTGCTTTCTGTACTTCTTTTTCTTCTTTGATAGGGTTATTCTATGTGGTTCAGGCTGGCAACTCACTTTATAGCCCAGGCTGCCCTCAGACTTCTGTTAATGCTCCTATTTCAGCCTTGCAAGTGCTGGGATTATAAGAATGCACCACCACAGATGGCTTGTGGATTTAATTTTAATGACCCTTTTGTCATTAAGAAGTATGTTCATCGTGGGCCAGGTTTTTAGCTCAGTGGTTCCGCCCCCTGCCTCGCAAGCACAAGGTCACAAGTTTGATCCCTGGTACCAAAAAAACCCAAAAAGATTAAAGTCTACTTTGATATTTTAGCCATTCTAGTTGTCTTCTGCTATTTGCATGGTATCTTTTCCTATTCTTTTATTTTCAATGTATTAATTTCTTTATGAACATCACCCTGATATGCTTATTGGACATCAGATTATCCTCTTATGTGAAGTGCCTGTTCAAGTCTTTGCTCTTTGCTTTTTCTTTTGGTGCTACTTGGGATTGAACACAGGGCCTCATGGATGCTAATCAAACACTCTACCACTGAGCTACATCCCTAGACCTTTGCTCATTTTTTACTTAAAGTTTTTTTTTCTTTTTTTGGTACTGGGGATCACATTCAGGACCTTGAGCTTGTGAGGCAGGCACGGTGCCATGAATTAAATCCCCACCCCCTGTCTTTTTCTTCTAATCTGTACAAGTTCTTTATATGTTCTGGATACAAGTCCATTTCCAAATTTATTGTTTAATGATTTTTAAAAAGTATAGTCTACATGTAAATATACACCTTGTACAAATGCATGCACTTATATATAATTGACAGTCAATAAATACAAACATAAACCCAAATGGCTAATAAACATGCATATATTCTTAATCTCATTGTAGTTAGGACATTATACACTAAAACCACAGTAAAAATATATTTATCAGCATTTCAAAAGTGTAATTTTGTCTAATAGGGGAAAGATGTGAGCAATGGGAATGTTAAAAGCCTGCTGATTTTGATATAGGGCATATGATATATGAACCTCCAAATAACATAAGGGAAATAGTTATAACTCCCAACCTGCTAGATGCTTGACATACCGAGTTCTTGTTCTTTAAACTTGAAGAATGAATTCTAGGAACAATGGAGGTTAAAAGTAGGAAGAACTTATAGAGAGAAAGACAGCTTCCGTCTAAGAGAGACAGAAGGGGGAGGGCTTGGAAAGTGGGTTGCCCACGAGTCCGACTTCTCAAGGGAGTTTTATAGAGCAAAACCATGAGGTGAGGTGGGTACAAAACTACAGTCAACTAATAAGATTACAAGTATGGTTGCTTAGGTATTATTGATCCAATGGAAAATCACAAGGGGGCTATGAGGTGGGACAAAACTATGGTCAACCAGTAAGATTATAATATAGTTGCTTAGGTAATATTGATTAAACAGAGATCAAGTCAAGTGCACATGGAATGAACAAGGACTTTTCCAGGAAGCAATGGGCTAGTGAGACTTGGCTTTCCTACCCAAGGTGACTGATGCCTATTTAGAATATCAATCACTGTTGTTCATCCCTAGGGGGAGTATGTAGGTGTAGTCAGTTTTCTTTGTCTTGAAGATTGGCCTTCAAGGAATGGGCCTTCAGCCACAGTTGTGACATGTTCTTATCTTCTGCACTGACTTTGAAGGCCCAGCTCTGTCTGACTGCCCATAATATTTCTAACTAACTTAGCTGTCTACAATAATTTGAGGATACATTAGTACAACTAATGTTTGAAGAACAAGTAGGCATATACTAGACAACCATTGCCATAATAATGCAGTGTAATGCCAGGCATGGTGGCACACGTGTGGTGGCGCATGCCTGTAATCCCAGCACTAGGGAGGCTGAGACAGGAGGGTTGCTGCAAGTTCAAAGCCAGCCTGGGCTACATAGTGAATTGAAGACTGCCTCAGAAACCAAAAATAAAATAAGATAAAATAAACATTGCTACAATATTGGTAGAAGGAGGAGGACCTAAAAACCCAGCCAAATGACCAAATGAGATTGTGAGAATCCCTGTGAAGTCTTTGATCTTTCTTTGGTAAGAGAGTTCAAAGGAAATTCCCTTGGGGTGCAAGTCAAGGACACAGATCAGTAAATCTTTAATCCTGGCTGCCTGCTGGTATCACCTGAAGAAGTTTTAAAATAAGGACTTATTTGGGTTAAGGGGGACAGAAAAGTCTCAGTCTCTCTCTCTCTCTCTCTCTCTCTCTCTCTCTCTCTCTCTCTCTCTCTCTCTCTCCCCCCCCCCATAGGGTTGGCTTGGTGCCCAGGCTGGCCCCAACTCCTGCACTCAAGGGATCGTCTTGTCTTAGCCTCCCAAGTTGCTAGGACAACAGATGGCACAACCGCACCTAGCAATTACCACTTTAAAAACTTTCTGTCTCAGAATAAGATACATTTTTTATTAGTACATGTTTGCAGTACATAATGATCACATTCATCATGGGTCCTGTGCTTTTGAATGACTTTCATTGAGAATCTATGTGTGACAGTCTTGTGTGAATCTTTGTTTTCTTTTTTTCCTTTTTTGTTTGACTAAGAAATGGTTCTTAGGGGCCGGGGATTTAGCTCAGTGGTTTCACCGCCTGCTGCACAAGCGCAAGGACCTGAGTTTGATCCCCGGTACCAAAAAAAAAAAAAGGAGAAATGGTTCTTACCTTCAAAGTTGTTACAATCCAGTTGAGAGATATAAGTAACAAGGAACACAATAGGGCAAGAAGCAATGTCCTTGAAGAAACAAAATGGTTTGGAAAACTGAGGATTGGAACTCAGCCTTGAAGGACCAGCAGTATCTTAGCAGGGGGAGAAGTTGGGGTGCTGGGTGGACTCCTGAAGGAGAAGTTCAGGTCTGGCTGGGTCAAGTATGCCGCACTCCAGTCTCTTGAGCATGCTCAGAGACAAACACAGAGTTGAGCAAGCTCACTCCAGTGTGTAGAAACTAGATCAAGTCGACCATACCTCCTCACTCCTTGGGTCGTGACTCCTTCGCCTCGCCCAGACGATCACCCCATATGGTTTAGAATAAATTCAATTAATAAGCGGATGCCATATGTTTTCCATTGTGTATGATTGTATTCCTTTCTGTGTCCAATCAAATTATGCCAAATCTAAGTTTGTCATAACCCCGCCTATGTAACTGCCCTTTTGATCTGCTATATAAGCTTGTGTAGTTCCTCAATAAAGCGGAAGCATCCCTGAAACCTCCTCGGAGTCGGCTGGTGACTCTGCGCCTTGCCCTCCCAGTCCAGGCTCCTGAACCTAGGTCTGCGAGCGGGCTTGCGGACAACAGACTCCAGGTTTGGGGAACAGCAGGACCAAGGCCTCTGCGGTGAAAGCACACACCACTCATGTCTCATTCTCTCCTGGATCTACTCCAAGGCCCTCTGGCCTTATCTGCAGCCTGTCCCCACCACCACCCTCCTGCAGCCTAGCTGCTTCCACCCCTGCCTCTGCTGCCACAACTCCTGGAAACATCAGATATTTCCTTAAGATTATAGAATCTGTTAACCTGAGTTTGCCTGACAGTCTAAAGATTTTATGCTTTTGAGGTTTTATGTATGCTCATAGCAAATTCAAACACTATCAAAGGCTATAAAATAGGAACTGAAAGTCCTTCTCTAATCTAGCCCTCAGAGGAAACTGCTGTTGATAGTTGGGAATGTGTCCACACCGTTCCTCCATCTCTCTGTCTCTGTCTCTGTCTCTGTTTCTCTATGATTGTTTTGCTTTGTGGCCGTATATAGGTATGTTATATGCAGATGTACATATATAATACACACATATGGGTATCACATTCTTTGTATATACATATACACCAATGTACCCATATGTATATTCAACTATAATATATATATATTCAATCCTTAGGAGTAAATTAAGCAATTATTTGTGTATATATTTTTATATATACTTGAAAAATCTACCTGGTGTGTCTACATATAAGGGATCTATCTCCACATGTGCACATATGCCTACATGAGGCTACGTCCCTGCTTTCCAGTGTGGTGTTTTTATTCAGAAGGTGCACACCCCCTCGCCTAGCGCCTTTTGCTGCATCCCAGACCAGGTGAGGTGCAAGCTCTGCACCCGCCGTCCAAGCCCTTTGTGGGCAGGCCTCTGCCTACCTCCGCCTCTAGCCTCCTCTCCAGCTACTCTGGCCCCTTTTCAGAGAGCTCTACAGCAGGAAACCAAAAGGAAAAGTGCTCCTCCTAAGCATATTCTTCCAAATGGTGTCCTTTTGGCATATTTTTTCAAAATTATGATGTCAACTTTATTACTCACAGTGATAAGGAAAAGACCTCGGGGAAGTGGTGCAGAAGCAAGATTGTGACCACCCGGAAGAGTCAAAGGCTAGCACCTGGTTTGTGTGTCCCTTCCCCACTGCCCAGAGACAGACTCCATAGTGTCAGGACTTGGCCTTGACACTGCTGCAGTCACACCCAGAGCTTTATAAACTGCCCGTCTGTCCTTGCACAAGCCCAGCTGTTTCACATCACTGTGCTTTTAAATATTTTCATTACTTGGCTCAAAAGCTCTCACCTGCCACAGTCTGCTGGGTGAACTCCAACTGTCTTTCAAAACTTGCTCACGCAAGGCTCTTTTTTCTATATGGAGGTCACACAGAGATGTCTACAACCAGCAATTTAGAAAGAGGGCCGCCACAGAATAAAACAAGCCAGCTGCATTCACCATGGTTGAGTGGGATTAACCTTCTGAAGGAGAAAAACCAACCAATTGTGTATAAATATGTGACTGAGGAATATGGACATTCTCAAAATGAAAATGTTAGGCAATCTCAGTAACAAATATGGGAATAACTAATTTTATAGATAAATACAATCAATTGTGTATGCCTTATTGACAGTGAGTTCATATATAATTTTTTTGGTAAGACCAGGGGCCACAGGCAATGAGTGGGGTGAGTAGAGACACACATTGGCAGGTACACATCATTAATTTCCATCACAGTAGATTATTCTAGCATTTGAGTTGATTACAACTTGTCTCCTTGTCTTAGTCACTTTTTTCTTTGCTGGGACAAATACCCACAATTGAAAGAGGTTTATTTGGACCCGCATTACAGTCCATGGTCAGCTGGCTTCCAGGCAGAATGGCATGGTGGAAGGGCCCAGGCAGAGGACAGCTGTTCACATCTTGGTGACCTGAAGCAGACAGAAAGGGAGGAGTCAGGAAGGGAGACGCACCCTTCCAGGTCATATCCCCAGTGACCTGTCTCTTCCAATTAGACCACACTGCCCGATAGAAGTCAGCTCTATTGCCCCCGTGATTCAATCACCTTTCTAAAGTTCTGCCTATGGCAGCATGAAGCCTTGAGAAATATTCTTGACCTAAACCCTCACACTTCTAGAGGCACAAATTAAGATGGGTTCAATAGGTAGTCATCATAAACAGTGTTCAACAGCCTTTCTCATCCATGTGTCCTTGTGCTCATGAGCTCATATTTTCTAGACATATGTTGAGCAGTGAATCTAGAATGTCCCCCAAAGGCTCATGTGTTGAAAGATTTATCCCCAGCTGGGAGCACTATTAGGAACTGGTGGAAAGCTTAGGAGGTGCGCCTAGTTGGAAGAAGGGGTGTGTGTGCCATGGAAGGGAATATTCTGAGCCTGTACCCTTCCTCCCTCTCTCTCTACTCCCTGACTGCTCTGAGGTGAGCAGCTCTGCTCTACCACATGCTTCCAGCTATGATGTTCATTCAGCCTCACTAAAGGCCCAAAGTAACCAAGGCACGTGACCATGGACTGTAACCACTAAAACCATGAGCCAATGTAAATCTTTCCTCCTTTCAAGTTGTTTATCTTGGGTATTTTGCCACTGAGATGGAGTTACTAAATCATAAGAGTCACCTTTACTAAATAAGGCAAATTGTTCTTCAAAGTGTGGCAATTAATGCTGCCACCACCATGTAATAATGTTGCAGTTGTTCTTCATTCTTACTAACATTTTATATTGGCATGCTTAAATATTTGATAGTCAGATGCAATGAGAATGTTATCTCATTATTGTTCTGCTTTGCATTTCTCTAATAGTAGTGAGATTTCACATCTTTTTTATGTTTACTGGACACTTGAGTTTCCTCTTCCTTTCATATCCCTTGCTCATTAGCTCATTTTTCTACTTTTTTTCTAGTCTATTTATTGTTTGGCAGGGCCTGTGTGTGAGTGAGTGTGTGTGTGTGTGTGTGTGTGTGTGTGTTATTCTCCTGGTCCATAGCTTATATTTTTAACTTAAAAATTTATGTTCCTCAGTTTCCTCATCTCTAAAATGAAGGTAATATTATCAAACAAGTTAGTATATGTAATGTACTTAAAATATTGCCTAGGGCTAGGGGTGTATCTCACTGAACAGTGCTTGCCTAGCATGTGCAAGGCCCAGGGTTTGATCCCCAGTGCTGGCACCAAAACCAGAAACCAGTACCTAGCATGTAGGAAGCACTACTCATTTTACTCATTTTCTTTTACTTTTATCTAGTTTCCTTTTTATGGCTGTTTGTTTTTTCAAATGCTAATGTTTTACATGTATTCCAGAATTATTCTTCTTTTGCTTTCATAAAGCTTACCAGACCCTAACAAACGAATGTTTTACCAAAGACTATGTATGTTCAGTGAACTCAGTTGAATTGCTGTTCTGTGAAATAAAACCCTACCAAGCACAATAGCTAAGTAATATAGTTATCTTGCAACATAACTCTGAGTGATTAAAATCACTTCCAGGCCCCTCTGTGCTGGATTATTTCCTTCTGCTCTACTGAATACATTGTCATACTTGTTGGGAAATTTTGCTGACTGTAAAAGGAGTAGCAGTCACTATTCAGCAAAAATTCTGGCAAATACAGAGCGGCCCTGTCCAAACCCAGGGAGATCAAGATGGGCTCTAAGCCACAGAACTTCATGAGACAGCTGAGATAGCTAAGCCAGATGCTGGGAAAGGTCCAGAGCTGCTTCCTGGGGAAAAGTCCTGCATTCTAGATAACCCTGGGACTCCCTTCCACATGGAGTCCAGCAGTCTCCTGTCCAGCCAAGAACGTCAATTAAGGATGTCAGCTTTCAAGAGTAGCTTTTACCTTATCACTTTCTTGGGAATTACAGAGAATGATTTCACCTTAAACCCTTCCTGAGAGATACATGTAGCATTTATTTATATCAGAA
>NW_004624905.1:29137-42187 GCF_000247695.1 Heterocephalus glaber
TACAGAAAGACTGATGAAGGACTGAACAAGGATTATGAGAATGTTTTCCTGAATTCCTATTATTTAGATGGCAGAAACTATCTATCTCTAGACACATTTTTATATTTAGATAACCCCATTTTATACATGAGCTTTTCATTAGTAGAAATCAGAATGTAACTGCTAAAGAGAAAAATGGATTAGCACTATGTGAACTAACCTTGCACACTCTGTAAGTGCCCTGCTACTGAGCTACATCTCAGGCCCTTTTTTTTTGAGACAGGGTTTCATTAAGGTGCCCAGGATGGCCTCTAAGTAGCTGAGATTACATTCATGGACCACAACACCTGGTGATTACTACCTCATTGGGGAGGGGTTGTACTGGGGATTGAGCGCAGGACTGTCAAAGCGAGCTGTATCCCTTTTATAAATTTCTAACATGGAGACAGGGTGTTGCTAATCTGCTAAATTGCCCAGGTTGGGCTCAAACTTGCTATCTTCCTGCCTGGGCCTCCCAGACAGTGGATGAAAACATTTCAGTAAGAGTTACCAATTTCTTATATTGAACTGAAATAAGAAAGTTGTTATTTGTATCCAAACACCAAAAGTATCATTTTGGAAGGTATGATTCTCTTAATAGGTAGCGGGGTTGATCTGATGACCCCTCAATGTAGACACTGAATCTGTTAGAGACCAGGAGGCAAACTGAATCCTTAACCTAGCAGTTGGTAACATGGAACTCCAATCTCAAGGCTCCGGGAATAATCACTGTTAAACATGCATCCAACTCGGGTTGTCACTGTTGCACTATTTCTAACATTGGAGAGTATACAGACGGAAGCACAGACATTGTTCAGAAAAAAATTCTGGCTCAATTCTCAAGTTTAGCTACAAGTTTCTACAGATTCTAAGAACAGCGTGTCTATAATTAGCTAAAATATTAGAACATTAAATAAATATTGTGACTTATGGATTCTAAAAGTAATTTAATTTGGCCTAAACTACATTATTAAAGCAAACAAAACAAAATTAAACCAGAAATATGAATTTAAACTTTTACCCACCTGTTCCTGGCTATTTTCACAGCCATCAAGCCTTTTTCCCTCTTCCTCTGGTTCCTCTGAAAAATGTATATATAAAGGTAAAATGAACTACTAAGAACAGTTAGATAAAAAGTCTTTATAAAATAGAAAAAATAAAAATTAATAATACAAATTGATTTTTAGTTTCCAAGTTTAAGAATTTGAATTAACCCTAAGTTTTAGGTGAATACTGAAGAAATACCTTTAATTATCCCCAAATTAACAAATCATTTGGAAAGACATTAGATGACACCACAATTCATGACATGTAGATCTCTTAAAAGATTCATCACAAATTCGACTCAGCACAGATGAACTCTCAGAAACATTTAAAATAACACAGAAACACATAAGTCCACAGTTCACATTATTCTCTACCTCATCACAGCTACTTTTAAACAACCCAGTAAGCGTGTTATCATTGATGGTGATACCATGCTCATCTTGGCTTTCAGTTTAGTCAAGACCCAAGGATACCTGAAGGAACCCTTCCCCATCTCTGCAGCCTCCTTCTCAAATTTTTCAATGGTTCTTTTGTCAATACCACCACATCTGTAGATCAGATTGCCGATAGTAGTGGACTTGTCCAAATGCACATGTCCAAATACGACAATATCAATATGATTCTTTTCCTTTTCCACTTTGGCTTTGATTTGGGAGTGGTTTTCACTACACATGTCCTCTCACAGCCAAATCATTGTGGAACACACACACACTCCTGCCGCCTTTTAAGACAGGGGCTCTAAGTTGCCTGGGCTGAGCTCAAACTTGTGACCCTCTTGCCTCAGCCTCTCAGAGTGCTAGGATTACAGGTGTGCCACACCACACCGGGCAAATAGCTCTTTTACACATTATAAATCTGAAATTACCTTTAATCCATCTCCTGGTTGTTTAGTCATTTGGCTGGGTATAGAATTATAGATTGAAAGCCATTTTCCTTCAGAATCTTCTAGTCTTCAGCATCGCTGTTGACAGTCCAATTTCATCTTGAATCTTGATCCTTCTGCGCTGATTTTGTTTCTCTTTGGGGTTTCCTCTGTGTTCTTAAGGTTAAATGCCAGCAAAATCTGTTATGGGTGAGGTTTTTGTTCATTTATGTTTTGAATACTCAGATATGGATTCATGAAACCTATGTGTGTTCTTCAGTTCTGGAAAGTTTTCTTGCATTATTGCTGTAATAATTTTCTCCCTGCATCTACTCTAATCTTTTTTTTTTTCCTGAAACTTTTAGTAGTAGTCAGACTTTGGGGAATGATCATCTGATTTTCCTATCTTTTCTGTAATCCATCTGTCTTTTTTCCTTCATTCTGGGAAATTTCCTGGACTTAGTCTTCCAAACCTGCCATGTTTCATTTTTGCTATTTAATTTTTAATTTCCCAGAGGTCTTCTTAAGACTTGCTTGTGGGTGAATTCTTATCTTTTCTCTGATGATATAATTGAAAATATGTGTTTTATGCATTTCTTATAGCTTTATGAATTGACTTTTCCTTTGGCGTGTCTATTTATGTTGGTTGTTTGTTTTGGTCTCTTTCTTTCAAAGTGCAGTTTTCCTCAAATGTCTGCTCCAGGACTGACTAATAACACTTAGAAGTAAGACCCTGAAACACTGACTGGAAGCTCTGCGCCAGTGGGCATGTGTGTCCGGCGGGGACATCCACTGCAGGGTGAGCCAGTGGTGACCCATTCATTTCACTGAGACCTACCCTAACCATCAGTATGGTCAGAAGTCTTCTCCTGAGATGATCCCTTCCTGAAGGCCTTTTCTCACCTCCCTCCCTTAGGGAGTGTACACCCAGCTCTCAGCATCTACAGGAAGGGGGACCTCGCCATTCAGCACACAGAATTTCACTTACTCATCAACTTGCTTGGTACACCAAAATCCAGAGTCAAAGTTCAGCCTCCCAGAGCATAACCTTCCAGTGTCATGGACGCTGGTGACAGCGGCGCAGGAGGGAGTCACCCAGTCCTGGTTTCTACTCTGTCTGTGCCACCAAGATCACAGGTTCCTGGAGCCTCAGCTTGCTCCTTACCCTCTCCTCCTGTTAGACTTCACCCTTCTCTGTCTGCTGCTTCCATTACCAGTCTTCTTAGTGCCTTTATGTTTCCAAAACATCATCTCCTTACCCATCCTTGAGGATGTATGCATTTTAAAAAAAAATGTCTACTGTTTTCTGTTTTGTTTTGTTTTTTGTACCAGGAATCAAACTCAGGGATTCACGCTTGCCAGACAGACACTGCACTGCTAAGCTACATTCCCAGCCCTCTTGCTGTCATTTTAGCAGGGCTTTGGGAAGTAACAGAGATACTTTTTTTTCTTTTTTGGGGGGGTGGGTGGGTACCAGGGATGGAACTTGGGTCCTTGTGCTTGCACAGCAGGTGGTGAAACCACTGAGCTAAATCCCCAGCCCTTCTTTTTTTTTTAGATAGAGTCTCACTATGTTGCCCAGGCTGGCCTCAAACTCTTGATCCTCTTGCATCAGCCTCCCAAGTAACTGACCACAAGCATGCATCACAGGCTCAGATATGTACATTCAATCTGCCATGTTGAGTTACCAGTCTCACTGAAACACCCCCTTCTCTTTGCTGAGCTACCACTACCTGGTCTCCTCACGCTTTGGTGTTCTTGCCCAATATCCTTAGCCAGTGCCTCCTTCGCTACTTCGCTACTTTAAACATGGAGGGCCCCCAAAGCTTGCTTCTTGAGACAACTCTGCTGTGTGTTCTTTCTCTGAATGATCCCATCTATGTTGGGATTTAAGCACTGTCTACAGGGGTGTGGAGGTGCAGCTCAGCAGTAAAGCACTTGCCCAGCAGCCGCAGGTCCTGGCTTTGATCCTCAGCACTACTAAATAAATAAATGCATGCACACAGACATACTATCCACAGCCGAAACAGAATACATCTCCCTCCCTAACCTCTGCCTAACAGACCTCTCCTCCTGCATCTCTCTAGACATTGCAAATGCAGCAGAGTTCCTATTCCCCAGTCCTACACCTGTCACCCTCTGAAGGTAGCTCATCTCTTGATCTTCTGTTTCTAGTATTTGAACTAAAACCAGGAGTCACCCTCCCTTGATTCTCACTTCTCTCGCTCAAGTCTGCAAGCCATGAAGACCCAGGACCTCCATCTCACCCCTTGCAGTGGTTTCTTCATGGATCCTCTTTATTCTCCCTTCAACCCACACATTCTCTCCATAACAACGAAGGTCATCTTAGTGAAAGACAGACCTTACCACACTTCCAAAGACTTCCACTGTGTTCATTATAAGCCCAGACTCCTTACCCTGCTTCACACAGAGTGGTATTCTTTTGTTTGTAAAATACAATGGCAGCTATCGTGTCTCTTCACAGTAGCCCATCCTATGTTGTAGAGGGTATTTTTATTTTAATTTTTTCCCCTTTGTCTATTTTTGCTTGGCCCAAACTTGCTCTGCAGAGCCTGTTTTTTCCTATCTTTAATTAATAAATGTGAAACTTTGCCACCATTTAAAAAAAGATACAGTGGCTTTTTATTTATTTTGTAGCACTGGGGATTGAACCTAGAGCAGGCCCTAGAGCAGGCTAGGCAAACGCTATGCCACTGACCAACATACCCAGCCTCTAGACTGGTATCTTACCCTTTCCATCTTCTTCCATCTCATCTCTACTACTCCTGTCTATTTTGTAGCCACACTGGTTTTTCTGCGTTCAACAAACTCATTCCTCCTATCTTTGGGTTTTTACAGGCTATTTCTTTTACTTGAAATGTTCTCCTTCTCATGTGACATTTAGGCCCAGCCTCTGTGTCACCTCCCCAGGGAAGACTATTCCTGACCCTCAAACCTAAGTTACTCTAGTGACTTAAGTCACTCTAGTTTTTCACTTTCTTTCTATTTTCTGCCTGCTGTGTGGGGTTTTTTTGGGGGGGTTGTTTTGTTTTGTTTTTTGTACCAGGGATCAAACACGGAACCTTGTGCTTGCAAGGCAGGCGGTAGAACCACTGAGCTAAATCCTCAACCTTCTGCCTGCTGTTTAATTCCGTCTGATGTTCCCTTTCCTTCCTTGCTTGCTTAGCGACTCTCCAGCTGGAGTATGAGCTTCAGGACCTCAGGGACCTCACCTGCTTGGTTCAGAGCTGGAACCTTAGTGCCCAGAGCAGTCCCTGGCACGTAGTTGACACCATCAGCCTGGTCCAAGGAGAGAACACTGAGTAGCTCCAGGAGGACAAAGGGAAAAGGAGATGTGATTATGCTTGTAAGTGCTGAAAACCAGCATGCTGAAAAGTAGTGCATCTGTGGCTGTGCACAGTGCAAGGCAATTTCTCCAGCTTGTTGCTGTTGGGGTGGGCAATGCAGTGGTGGGGCTGCCATGCCCTGTGGGACCCTCACAGCTCTCGGTCTCCAGTCTCTGTCCACCACACACCACCAGCACCATCCCAGGTGTCACAATCCAAAATGTCTCCAAACGCTGCCGAATGTCCCCCAGCAGGACAAAATGTGCCCCAGTGGACAACCACTTAATTAAAAGAAGTATAGTGAAAGCCTAGAATCAAAGACCAAGGTCTTTTCTCTGCTTCTGGAAGTAGTTTGGCAGTTCCTTAGTAAGGAGGTATTCAGATCTTCACCTGTCTGGGTTTCTTTCAGGTCACCACATTCCATTTTGTTTATCAGAGTAAAGTCTTTTTTTTTTTTTTACCTGGGATAGAATTTAGGACCTTGGACTTGCCAGCCAGGCGCTGTGCTACTGGGCTACATCCCCAGCCTTGTAAAGCCAATTCTTTTCTTTTCTATTCTTTGTTTTTGGTTTAGGTACCCGGATTGAACTCAGGGCCTTGTACTGAGTTACATCCCCTTTTCAATTTTTTTTTTTTTATCTTGAGACAGTCTTGCTAAGACACTAAATTGTCTAGGCTGGGTTTGAGCTTGCAATTCTCCTGCCTCACCCTCCCAGAGTGCTGGATTACAACTGTGCACCACCACACCCAGTCCTGATCTCCTTTTTTTTTTTTAATTTTGAAATGGTCTAAGCAAATTTCCCAGGCTGCCCTGGTGATCTTCCTGTCTCAGCCTCCTGAGTACACCAACAATTTGGCCGGGGTGGGGGTGGGGGCAGTGCTGGGTCCTTGCGCTTACAGGACAGGCAGTGGAACCACTGAGCTAAATCCCTGGCCCCTGATCTCCTTTTGCCAGAGAATCATGTAATGCATTGAACAGCTGCACAAACAGTGGCATTTTAAACCTATTAACAGTAACCTGACAACAGCAGCAGTTGCCATCCACAAGCTTGCAGGGTGCCCAATTTGAACATGGCCAAGTCCTCCAAAAAGAGTGCACAGATCAGTTTTTCAGCATATTGATTTAGACTGGCTTGTTCTTGAATTTTACCTTGGGATCTCTTGATTTATCTTGTAGCACTAATCCAAATGCAGTTCCTACAAATGCACTACTAAGCACTGCCTTGTTTGGTCAGTAAACAGTGTGAAGAGATTCTATTGTTCAGCACTGGAACTGCTTAGGGACCAAAGATGAGACTATTGACTGATCACCAGTTCTTTTCATTTATACCATAAAGTATAATGGGATAGCATCTTACAAGGGTCTTTTGTTGTTGCTGTGTTTTTTGTTGTTGTTATTGTTGTTGCTATTGTTTTGCTATCCTGGTGTCTTAGTTACTTTCCTCATCCCTGGGACAAAATACTCAACACGTGAAACGTCACGGAGGAGAGATTTATTCTGGCTTCTGTTTCAGTAGTCTCAGTCCTTGCACAGTCTGCTGGCTCACAGCAGAAGCAGCATGGCAAAAGGGACTAGCACAGAGTAGCTGCTCACCTCATGGCTCCCTGGAAGTGTAGCATCAAGGGAGGAGCTGGGGAGAGAGATACATCCTTCCGAGTCAGGCCCACACTGATCCACCCTTCCAACCCAAATGCACCTCCTAACACTAAGGCCTCTACCACTGAGCTACATGCCCAGGACTTTAAAAAAAAAACAAAACTCTTCTTCATAATGTACAATGTTCTGAGAAAGACAAAGCAATGAAGAACTAAATGAATCAGTGGATTAAAAAAAAAAGAATCACTGGTTGCTAAGAATTTTAGGGGACTGAATATTGAGCATGATATTATAATTGTAGATATATAATGGTAGATATGATCAAAACTCATAGGACATACAAAATCAAGAGAGAACTTTGCAGGACATGGTAGGTAGTACATTCCTTTAATACCAGCACTCAGGAGGCTGAAGCAGGAGCATCACTTGGAGTTCAAGGCCAGTCTGGGATTCATAGTGAGTTCAAGGCCAGTCTGAACTGAACTACATAATGAGACCTTGTCTCAAAAAAAAGGAAAGTAAAACAAAGGTACCAGTCTGGTGTCTTATGATGGTAGTTGAAAGGCTATGCTCGTGCACAGTAAACTCTGTATTTTAGGCTCATTTATATCATAAATGTGAAATTAAATGTAGTAGTTCATAAAATATATCATAAAAGGGCCGGGGATTTAGCTCAGTGGTTCCACCACCTGCTGTGCAAGCACAAGGTCCTGAGTTCAATCCCCAGTACCAAAATATATATATATATATATCATAAAACATCATTTTATAAAAATCGTTAGTGTTATTAAGAATAAATTCATGTGGAAAAAAAAATAAAATGAAGCCAGGTGTGGGTAGGGTTTAGGTAGGAGATTCACAAGTTCAGGGCCCGGGATTTAGCTCAGTGGTGCTGCTGTCTGCCTCACAAGCACAAGGTCTAGAGTTTGATCCCCAGTGCCAAAAAAAAAAAAAAAGAAAGAAACCACAAGTTCAAGCCCAGCTTGGGCAATTTAACAATTTAGATCCTGTCTCAAAATTTTAAATAAATAAATAAATAAGAAAGGGCCAGGGATTTAGCTCAGTGGTTTCGCTGCCTGCTGTGCAAGCACAAGGACCTGAGTTCGATCCCCGGTACCAATACATACATACATACATACATACATACGAAAAGGCTGAAAAAAAAGAAAGAAAAAGCTGGGAGCTGAGTGTGGTGGCCACGCCTGTAATCCCAGGACTTGGGAAGGTAAGGCAGGAAGATCACCATGAGTTTAAGGGCAGCCTGGAATACATAGGCCCTGTCTCAACACACACACACACACACACACACACAGAGTAACTACACAAGATGATAGATATTTTAATCGGCTTCCCTAGAGTAACCATTTTAGTGTGTACCTGCATCCCACAAAGCTCAAATATCCGCCCTGGAGAGCTGCTGGGACAATCAAATGAAAGAATGGACCTATGATCTCTAAAATATTGCTGCTACAAAGTGTGTAACAATAAATTGTTTTTTGGTACCGGGGAATGGATCTCAGGACCTTGCGCTTGCGCAGCAGGCGGCGAAACCACTGAGCTAAATCCCCGGCAACAATAAATTGGAGTAGAGCCAAAACTGCTTTGTAACCTTCTAAGACTGCAGCCGCCCCTCTCACTGCCCAAGAGCCTTGAAGAGCAAACCTGAGCCACTGACCCACGCCCTCCCAGGGAGTCGCCCCAGTCGCCCGAGAGCGCAGGCGCTGAGTCAGACCTCGCGAGAAAAGGCGTCACCGAGCGGCCTCCCTCTAGCTCTGGCTCCGCCTCTGCCGAACGTCGTCCAGGGTCGCCCTGGAAACGCATTCTGCAGGAACTGGCCGACACCAATGAGAAGGAAACGAATGCCACGAACGGGCCAATCAGGAGAAAGCAGCGCGGGGTTTAAACCTGAGCCAGGCTGGCTCCTCCCGGCGTGCTGCGGAGGAACGGCTGTTGATTTTTGGTGGGGATCGCGACGAGGCTCTCCTGGGGCTCCGGTGTTCTTGTACTGCCCGGTGAAGAGGAAGCCATGGCGCTCCGTGTCACCAGGGTGAGCCGCTGCGGGCCCTGAACGAATACAGCCTTCCCCTCAGCGGGCCATCCTGCCTGTGCCACCTGCGGAGCGAAAGGGGCGAGAAGGGACAGCGGCGGCGAGGCAGGGAGAACTGGAGAGGCTGACATTGGGCCCCCGGCGCGGTCGGGGAGTTGGGAGACGGACAGGGAGATGAGAGAAGACTGGACTCATGTTGGATAAAGATCTTAGCGGGATGCCGGGGTTGTAGCTCCGTGGCGCTGCGACTGACTGGCAAGTGCAAGGTCCCGTGTTCGATCCCCCCGGTACCGTAAAAAAAAAAAAAAAAATCTTAGGGGGTGTCGAGCCGAGAAGCGTTTTTAAAAAGTGACGGCAGGGGAGTCTGAGCGAGCCCTCCACCAGCTACCCTCCTCTAGGAGGTGTCTGCCCTCTCCATGGAGGCCCCTCGGGTTTCCCTTCGAACACAAATTTCTGGTGTTGAAGGGCTGCCCGGAACTTGAGAGGAAATTCTTCAGTAAGTGAATGATGTTCCAGGAGAAAAGCAAAGCGTCCCGGTCGTAGGGTGCACCCTGAAGGCCCGGTTGGTAGTCGACTTTCCTTCTAAGAGCCTTAACTGACTCGTGACTTATTCGAGCCCCACCCCCACCCCCACCCCCGACCAGCTCTCACCATGCCCTTGCTTTTTTCAGAACACGAAAATTAACGCTGAAAATAAGGCCACGATCAGTATGGCAGGCGCAAAGCGTGTGCCCGTGGCTTCTGCTGTAGCCTCCAAGCCAGGTCTGAGGCCAAGAACAGCTCTCGGAGACATCGGTAACAAAGTCAGTGAGCAGCTGCAAGCCAGAGTGCCTCTGAAAAAGGTAACTGTCTCCCTTTCCCACTACCCTGTAAGAGCCTGTCTGGCAGCTGTGACCCCTTGATGGAGAAAATTCTGTTGTTTTCTCTACAGGAAGCAAAAACTTCAGCGACTGGAAAAGTTATTGCTAAAAAACTACAGAAACCTCTGGAAAAGGTGCCTGTATGTGTGCGAGAGCCAGAACCTGAGCCTGTTAAGGAAGAAAAACTTTCTCCTGAGCCTATTTTGGTAAACTTATTACCGTTTTAGTTTGTTGATTCTATTCCTTCATTTCACTTATGCTTGGAGCTATTTATGAATAAATAGTAATGATGGTAACATTTATTCAGTGCTTACCAAGCCCTGCAAGGCATTTTATGTGCATTAACTCATACAATCTTTACCTGCACTCTCTGGGGTACATATTATCTCTATTTTTTAGGTAATGGCTAAGAGAAATCATGAGTCACAGAGCAATAAATGGCACATGTGGGATTCTTAAGTCCAAACTGTCTTGCTTCAGAATCTGTGCTTTTAACTTTTCTGATAGTATCCCCTTTGTAAATACTAAGTAGCAGCTCACTGCACCAAAGATTTTGCTTAATATGACCACTAAATAATTAATAAGCCTATGATGTTGGATTAATAAAGGAGTAAATCACAAAGAAACTACAGCTCTTTAGAGAAGAGTAGAAGACCAATGAACACTTAGCTTCAAAAAGCAAGAACTTTTTGACTGAGAGTGTAGCTTAATGGTACAGCCTATGCTTATTTAGTAAGCACGGTGCCCTGGGTTCAGTCCCCACCACCAAAAAAATGAACAAAAAAGCTTTGTTGAATTATTAAATACCAGATATGTAAATGTATCTATACCTATGAAAGAAAAACAGGGCACACAGAAGAGGCTGCTTTGCTAAAATTGTAATGAACTACATTCTGAAGCACTGGGTTTTTTGGTTTTTTGGTTTTAATTGAAAGTCAGTCCTAAAATGATTTTTGCCTTTTCTTTTCCACTGAAGAATGCCTTCGCCAGCATCTGTCTCATTTAGCAAATCACCTTTTTGTCCTTCGACAAACATCCTCCTAACATCAGCTCCTAAAGCTTTCCCTAACTTCCCACACCCAGCCCTGCCCCAGAATCAATCTGTTTATTTACCTTATCACTGCTAAATTTAAATCCCCTTGAGGGTGCCATGAAGTCAGTGCTTAGCACAGTTTGATTTAAAGAAAATACTGGAAGGATGTTTGAACTGTGAGGTAAAGAGGGCTTGAAGGAAATGGTTAATGGTAATAAAGTTAATCCTTAGTAGTCAGGACAGAACTTGTATTCTCCTGAGTAGTGAGAAGAAATCTTAAGTTTTGCAATAAAGACTAAAGGCTGGCTTGTAATTTATTTGAATTAACTTCACATGTTGCTGATAAGCAGCTTCCTAACTTCTCAGTTCCCTTTGGAGAAAAGGCTAGGTCTAGAGCAGTGATGGCAAACCTTTTAAAGATGCGTCCCCAAGGGCTGGGGATTTAGCTCAGTGGTTTCACCACTTGCTGCGCAAGCACAAGGACCCGAGTTCGATCCCCCATACCAAAAAAAAAAAAAAAGATGCGTGCCCAAACCAAAACCCACTTATTTATCAAAAAGGCCAACACTGCAATTAGACCTGAGCACTGAGTTTTTAGTTTAGAAAAAACAACTCATACATTGACATCTTTTGTCTTAAAACAATAACAGAGGTTTCAATGATGCCAACAGCTTTTTATTGAAAGGTAAAATTTGCATTTGGCATGTTGTCCAGTGCCTTGCTGCTGGGGCAACTTGGCTCATGTGCCAACAGAGAGGGCTCTGAGTGCCCACTGTAGAACGCATGCCATAAGTTCACTACCACTGATCTAGACTATGAATTTAGTTGCCTCACCTCTTTTTTTTTTCTCGTGGTATTGAGGGATTGAACCTAGGGATGCTCTACCAATGAGCTGAGCTAAACTCCAGCTGCATTTATTTATCTATTCATCTGTCTATGTAGAGGTTTTTCCACAGGCCTTGGTGGTGCACACCTGTAATGCCAGCACTTGGAGGCTGAGGCAGGAGTATCACCATGAGTTTACGGTCAGGCTTGTCTCAAAAAAAAAAAAAAAATCAAGAAGGTTTTGCTCAGTTGCCCAGGCAGGACTTGAATTTGCTGTTCTCCTTCCTCAGCCTCCCAGAGTGGGGGGATTAATTTTTCTTTTAAGAAAATGAGGTATGCCTGTAGCAGTTTCTTGAGTTTATGATACTAAATCTGACCTTCATTCTCAAGCTATCCTATATGCTCATCTTTGCTGTTCTTTCCAGGTTGATACTCCCTCTCCAAGCCCAATGGAGACATCTGGATGTGCCCCTGCAGAAGAATATCTGTGTCAGGCCTTCTCTGATGTCATTCTTGCAGTGAATGATGTGGATGCAGAAGATGGAGCAGATCCAAACCTTTGTAGTGAATATGTGAAAGATATCTATGCTTATCTCAGACAACTTGAGGTTGGTATTGTCATTTGAGTCCTTTTTATAAAGTGGACCTAGTTTTATTAAAGTTTTTTTTTTTAAGCAAGGTACTGCTATGTTGGGGGCTGGCCTTAAATTTCTGGGCTCAAGTGATGTTCCTGTCTCAGCCCTCTGAGTAACTGGGGCTACAAGTGTTCACCACTATACCTAGATTTTTTTTTTTTTTTTTTTTTCTGCTGGAGTTTGAACTCGAGATCTTTGCACTAAGTTGCATCCTCAGCTTTTTTTAAAATTTTGAGACAGGGTCTCTAAGTTGCCCAGTCTGGGCACAAACTTACAATCCTCCTCCCTGGATTACAGTGAGACCCTGTCTCAAAAAAACAAATAAAATTTTTAAAAAGAAAAATTTAAGGCTGGGGATTTAGCTCAGTGGTTCTGCCACCTGCCTTGCAAGTGAAAGGATCCAAGTTCAATCCTCGGTACACACACACACACACACACACACACACACAAAAAGGTCCAAAAAGAAAAATTTAAAAAGGCAGGCTGCAGTTTGGGCACAATTATGGGGACACACATCACAGTGGGGAGTAGGTAAGTTCCAGACTCACTGGGGTTAAAAGAAATAATGGGCAGGAAGTAGAAGGGGGTGTGGAGAAGATGCTACGACCTAGACTGCCACCCAACACAGCATCTTGTCGGTGTACCTGTGACTGTTAGAAGAACCCAGGCAAAAAGAAGTTCTTAGTTTCCTTCAGTTTTATCTAACTTCAGAAAGTTTGTATTCCCAGGCACGGTGTTATACACCTATAATCCTAACACTCAGGAGGCTGAGGCAGGAG
>NW_004624905.1:70730-133374 GCF_000247695.1 Heterocephalus glaber
GTACCAGGGATCGAACTCGGCACCTTGAGCGGCAGGCGGCGATTGCGGGTTGTTTTTTTTTAAAGGGGACAGAGGTTTTGTTTTGGCGCTGCACGTCCAACACATGCTAAGCAAGTGCTCTATCACTGAGCTGTACCCCATCCCGGCTCCTGGAACCGTTTACTAGTGGCCCATACCACTCCTACCGGAGTAAACCCCGGAAAGGAGAAAGCAGTAACCACCGTGACCCGAGCCAGGGCAGAAGAGGCGTGGCCTCGGGCGGAAGGGGCGGGACGCGTGGTCTCTTTCCGGGCGTCGATTCTGTGGCGGGAAAAGCGGCGTCTTCCGAGTCGCCTCTGACTGTCCCTGGTTCTCTCTTGGCGCCGCCCAGCCGGCGATGGAGCAGCAGGCGGAGGACCCGCCAGGGGCGGCGTCCTCGGACCCCGGAGGGGCAGGCGGGCCGCCGCAGGTCGCCGGCGCCCGGGAAGCACGCAGCGAGGACCACATGGCGCTGCTGTTCAGGTTGTTCCTCCGGTCGCTTGCCCCGAACCGGCGATGCCTTTCCTTTTGGACTAAGAAGGTGGTAGGGAACATTTGATGACAAGGGACATCAGTCTTCTAAACCAATGGCCAGACAGGCCTTGAGCCAAAGCCGCCCTACTCCCCACTTTTTTATGGCCATTCAGAGTGAGAATAGTTTTCATGTGTTTAAATGATGAGGGGGTCGCAAGAAGATTTCCCGACACATGAAAATTATATGAAATGTAAATGCCAGTGTCCATAAGTAGTTTTCTCGGAACGTAACTTCCTGCTACAAAGGCAGAGCTGAGTAGTTAGACCATAAGACCCTCAAAGCCTAAACTATTTGATAGCTGGTCCTTTACAGGAAAAATAAAAAGGTTTGCAGACCTTTTTTTCTAAATCATAGTAAGGGGACTTAAAAAAAAAAAGCATTATGATTGTATTTTTAGCTTTATTGCTTTAAAAGGTCTTGGCTAGTAAGTAAACCTCGTAGTATCACTGTAAAAATTCCCTCCTGTGGGGCACAGTGGCGCACACCTGTAGTCCCCGCACTGGGAGGCTGAGGCAGAACCATGGGAAGTTCAAGGCCAGCCTGGGCCACATAGTGATATGCACTACAGAACGTTTTCCCACTGCATTCCATTTTGTGTCTTCCTCTGAAAATTTAAAAGTTCTTTGAGACAAGGTCTCACTATGTAGTTCAGGCTGTCCTAGAACTCGAAGTGATCCTGCTGGGATTAGAGGCGTGAGCTATTGCCCGGCTTTTGTGCCTTTTTTTTTTTTTGGTACCGGGATCAAACTCGGGACCTTGCGCTTGTGAGGCAGGCAACAGAACCACTGAGCTAAATCCCCAGCCATTTTGTGCCCTTTTTAAATGAGTTTTTTGTGCCCATTTTTAAATGAAATGAGGCCTAACTAGAAGACTTAATGCTGGTTTTCATTATTTATGCCCATTTTATTACATCAGCTTGCGTGAGTTCATTGTATGATAATAATACCTCAGTCCAACACCGCCTGCCTTGCAGCACAAGTTCCTAGAGTTCGATACCCGGTACCAAAAAAATAACCAAAAAACCCCCTCAGTCCATGGCTATATGACTGTTCTCTTACATCTGTTTACAGGCTGAGAGCACAAACAAAACAACAACTCTTAGAATATAAGTCGATGATTGATGCAAGTAAGTAGTTTCATTTTCAAATAAGGTTATATGAGTTTGATAATGAACAGTACCCTATAGGAAAGAGAATCAACTTTACAAAACATTGTCTATGTATGTTGTAGTGTAGCAAAACATAAAGAAACATGCAAGGTAATATGATACCTGTGAAGAAGGAAAGATGGCCTAATAAAAGGGAGGAAACATTTTAGGTAGGATAATGGGTGTGGCCATTCTGAAAAAAGAGTTTAACATCCCACCACCTTATTTTGTTTGTGGTATTGGTAATTGAAGCCACTATTTTTAATTATTTTATATTTTGAGACAAGGTCTCACTAAGTTACTAAGTTGCCCAGGCTGGGGTCTTGTGATTCCTGTCTCAGCCTCCCAGAGTGCTAGAAGTTACTGGGTACCCTATTGGTCAATGTGGATATGAAATATTTCCATTATCATAGAAAGTACTGGGCTTTTTTTTTCTCTTGTCCCACTGAGGTAGTTTGACTAGGGTTTGATTGGAATCTATATACTGATAAGAAAACTGCTATAGTATGTTAACAGTATGGATTCTCCTGACATATGTGCATAGTATATCTATCCATTTCAGTAGTTAGTAGTGTTCAGTGTAAAGAACATATACTTTGAAAAAAATTTATCCTTCAGTATTTAATGCTTCTGAATGCCATTGTTTTTTGTTGTTGTTGTTTTGGTTTGGTTTTTTTTGGTACCGGGGATCGAACTTGGGTCCTTGTGCTTGCGAAGCAGGCGGTGAAACCACTGAGCTAAATCCCTGGCCCTTGAATGCCATTGTTTATAAATTTAAATTTATTTTCTAATTGCTTGGTTTTGTTTGTTTTGTTTTTTTGGTACCAGGGATCAAACTCAGGACCTTCCGCTTGCAAGGCAGGTGAGGCACCACTGAGCTAATCCCCAGCCCAATTTCTTTTGTTTTTGTTTTCGTGTTGGTTCCAGGGATCAAACCCAGCCCAATTTCTAATTGCTTGTTGCTAATATATAACCTATAATTGGCTTTTTGACATTAATTGGCTTTTTGATGCCCAGCTATTTTTTGTCACCCTAAAACAGTTCTTTCAGACTGAGGATATACACCTCTGTGGTAGAACACTGGCTTAGCATATATGAAGCCTGAGTTCAATCCTCAGTTCCCTCTCCATAGAAATGTAATTAATGATGTTCTGTCTACCAGTGCTATGGCAGCCACTAATTCTATATGGCTATTGAAACTTGAAGTGTGGTTGGTCTTCATTGAGTCAGGCTATATATAAAATATACCTAGAAGAAGGAAATGTGGAATATGTCATTAGTAATTTTAAATTGATTACATATTGGAATAATAATTGAGACTTATTGGACTAAATAACTATATTAAAATTAATCTCCGGGGATTTAGCTCAGTGGTTCCGCCACCTGCCTCGAAAATGCAAGGTCCCAAATTCAATCCCTGGTAACACCCCCAAAAAAAGTAATCTCATGTGTTTTTCTTTACTTTTGTACTATATAAACTGATATACAAAGTTTTATCTTTTGTATTTGTGGTATACATTATATTCCTTTTGCATAATGTTGTTCTAAAATGTTACTAACTTCAAAAAATTATTTATTTGTAGATGAAGAAAAAACTCCAGAACAAATCATACAAGAAAAACAAATTGAAGCGTATGTCATATTTTAAATTTTTATTTGTAGTTTTTCTATGATTTAATCATATTGTCCCTGATACCACATTGTTTCTCTGGTGAGAAACCAAAATGTATAATGGATGTTGGGAAATGGGGAGAAAGGGTTCAAATGGGAAGGGGAATAAGGGAGGAGGGAGGGAGAAAGGAAGGAAGGGACAAGAAAAAAGTGAAAATACAAGGAAAAATGGAAACAAAGCTTTTGTACATAGGGAAGGGAGGGAGCTTGAGGAGGGGAATGGGATAAAATAAAAAATTTTTTTTTCCCCATTAACTTTATTGGTACATTTTAAGTATAAAATACAGTTACATTCATCATTGGGATCTTGTACCATTAATAAAATTTATTTTTAAAAGTTCATATTGTCCCTGTTATAGCATTAGCTACCTTTTTCCTTTCTTTTATTTTTCCAAATAATTTTTGATGCACATATTGGGAAGTTATTGATTGGAATAGAGACTTTCATATAGATGAGTGAGCACATTAGTGTTTTATGGCATCCTTTTAGAAGATACTGAGAAAACTCAGAAAACATCTGTCTTTTAAAAAAGCTTCACCACTATGATGTAATGACAACGTAATGAAAATGTTTTATTTAAACTTTATTCTCAGTTTAAAAAAAAGAAAGAATCAATTTTGCTGTAATCCCAGCACTCTGTAAGGCTGAGGCAGGAGGATTGCCAAGTTTGAACCGAACTTGGGCAATTTAGCAACTTCCCTGTTTCAAAATAAAAATAAAAAGAGGACTGGAAATGTGGCTTAGTATGAAGGCCCTGGATTCAATCCCCAGTACTGCCAAAAAAACCCTCAGCTTACCAAAGCTGTAATTTTTTTTTTTTTTTTTTGGTGCTGGGGATCGAACTCAGGTCCTTGCGCTTGCACAGCAGGTGGCAAAACCACTGAGCTAAATCCCCGGCCCAGCTTACCAAATCTGTAACAATGCATTGATATGGTAAGCCAGTAGAATACTTCTCTTCAAATAGAGGTATTTTACTCTTTTCAAAGGTTTGTTTCATTTATTTCAATAATGGCTTTTTCTGATGTTACTGAAATTCTTTTATGTTTCTTTAATAGTAAAGTTGAAGACCTACAAAATGAAATTGAAGAAGTAAAAATTGCCTTGGAAATGAAAAGTCTTGCACTGAGCAGGTAACTATTACATTTTGAGTATAAGCATTATGAACTTACTATGAAATGGGTATGAGGGGGCCGGGGATTTAGCTCAGTGGTTTTGCTGCCTGCCTTGCAGGCAGAAGGACCCGAGTTCAATCCCCGGTACCAAAAAAAAAAAAAAAAGAATAAGAAATGGGTATGACGGCAAGGTGGAGGGCTTTTTTTTAACTGGGATAAATGAATTAGTCAAGTGAAATGATGATTAGATAATAGTCACAAGAAATTGAATCCTGAGAGCCAGGGAGGAGGTACACCCCTGTAACCCCAGCACTCAGGAGGCTGAGGCAAGAGGATTACAAGTTCAAGGCCAGCCTGAACTGCATAGTGAGACCCTGCCTCAAAAAAAAATTGAACCCTGAGAGAAAAATTTACATTACTATCTTCCTCAGAAGAAGTTACATAGAGTAGGGTTAGTAAGGATACTTTAATTAAGACAAGAGAAGTATATGGATAAATCTCATTCTGTTCTTTGAAAGGAATACATAGATTTATTTATTTATTATAGTATTAATTCAGAAAAAGAATTGTCGTCAGGCTTAATTTTTATTTTTTAGAATATTATTGACTATTTTTTTTTCCTGAGATAAGGAGTCTCTTGTGTTTCTCAGGCTGGTCTCAAACTCCTGGGCTATAGGGATCCTCGTGCCTCAGCTTCCCAAGTAGCTGGGACTTGGGCCAGGAATTTAGCTCAGTGGTTCCGCCGCCTGCCTTGCAAGGGCAAGGACCCGAGTTTGATCTCCGGTACCAAAAAAAAAAAAGCAATACCAAGTAGCTGGGACTACATGTATGTGCTGGAGCACCCAGATTAAATATAGTTTTAGTTATTGGTCCTAATTCATTCAACAAATATTTTTTTTTTGGTACTGGAGTTCGAACTCGGGACCTTGTGCTTGTGATCATTCAACAAATATTTGAATATAAGTACTCTGTCCTGGTCTGTGCTGGTACAGAGCTACAGTCATGTATTGTGTGACAAACTACATAGAAAACAGTGGTGGCACAGTATTATATCATGCAGTGGCATCATAGCCATCTTAGTTTAAGTCCACTCTGTGACATTTGCACAAGGACAGAATCACCTAGTGATACATTTCTTGGACTATGTCCTCATCCTTATGTCTCAGGAATATATTAAGACAAACACAGTAGGTTATAGACTTTTTTTTTTTTGGTACTGGTGATCGAACTTGGGACCTTGCACTCAGTAACTTTTATTATAGTTACTTCTTTCTGTTTCTGGCATTCCTGAGTTTCTTTGTAGATTTAATAAAAAAAGTAAAGTTTTTTGGGCTGGGGATTTAGCTCAGTGGTTCTGCCCCCTGCCTTGCAAGCTCAAGGTCCTGAGTTCAATTCCCGGTACCAACAAAAGGACAGTTTTTTAAATTGCTTATGTAGGGAAGAAATAACACTACCACTACTGAGTTGCTTTCTTGATTTATTCCTTGTGGGGTACTGGAAACAGTACTCTATCACTGAGCTATATCCCAAGCCCTGCTTACTGTTCGTTATTACCTGTTTTTAGCTCCTTGAGTTAGATTGTAAACTACAGCAGCAGTTCTGAGTTTCCAGTCCAAATGGCTGTGTGTTCCCTGACTTCCTTGTCTCAGGCTACACTGGTCTCTGTGGTCCTCAGCACTACCCAGCCCTGCACGGGTAGAGACTGCATCCAGCTCAGGGTGGGTTCAGGTCCATGCAGCCCTGGGCAGGACATGCACGGCTGTGTGCTATAGCCTCTGCTGTCTTGGAGTTACTTCATATTTTGTGATTTATGTCTGAAAGTATTTACTGTGCAAATTTTGCTTAAAACCTGCATATCTTTTAAGGGAAATCAATCTTTAACTTATAGTTAGGAACTATTTTTAATATACAATATGTTATCTATGTTTTACAATGCAAGCCTTTTCCTTCCAGGATGCAACTTTCAGCTGCACTTAAAAACGACCTGGAAAAAATTAACACTGGGAACAGGTATGCTTTTTCCTCCAAATTTGTAAAGGGTCTCTTCTGTTTCCAAATGAATTTTAGGATAGTTTTCTCTAGTTGTGTGAGGTATACTGTTGATATTTTGATTGAGATTACATTAAATCTGTATAAAAGTGTGGGAAGTGTGGCCAGTTTCGCTATATTAGTTCTTCCTATTGAAGAATAGGAAATATCTTTCCATTTTCTGTTATCTTCTTCGATCTCCTTTTTTCAGAGTAGTATAGTTTTCAGTGTATAGCTAGATTGATTCCTAAGTATTTCATTTTTCTTGATGCTACTGTGAAAGGTGTTTCCCTGATTTATCTCCATGAGTTTGTTATTCGTGTACAGCAAGGCTACTGATTTTTGAGTGTTGACTTTGTATCCACCTATGCTACTGAATTTGGTTATTAAATCTAAAAGTCTTGGTGGCATATCATGTAGAATATCATGTCATCTGCAAATAATAACTTCTTCTTTTCCTATCCTTATTCCTTTTACTTTTTTCTCTTGTCTAATTGCTCTGGCTAATGTTTCCAAAACTACATTGAACAGGAGTGGTGATCATGGACATCCTTGTGTTGTTTCTGATTTTAGAGTGAAAGCTTTCAGTTTTTGACCATTTAGTACGATGTTGGCTGTTGGTTTGTCATAGATGACTTTTATCAGATTGAGATAAACACCATCTATTCCAATTTTCTGTAGAGTTTTTATCATGAATGGGTGTTGGACTTTGTCAAAAATTTTTCTGCATCTATTGAGATGACCATGTGGGGTATTTTTTGTTTTTGATCATGTGGTTTTTGTCTTTGGCTCTGTTAATATGGTGTATTACATTTATTAATTTGCATATGTTGAATCATCCCTGCATCCCTGGGATGGATCCTACTTGCATGGTGTATAATCTTCTTGATGATTTGTTGCATTCTGTTTGCCAGTATCTTATTAAGATTTGTGCATCTATGTTCATTAGGGAGATTGGCCTGTAATTCTCTTTTTTGATTCTAGTTTTGGTATCAGGGTAATGCTTGTTTCCAGGAATGAATTTGGGAAAAGGGAGCTTTCCTTTCAATTTCATTGAAGAAGTAGAGAAGTAGTAGCATTAGGTCTTCTCTAAATTTCATTTTTTTTGTTTGTTTGTTTTTTTGTTTTTTAAGAGTAGGAAAAATTTATTGGGAGAAAGAAAGCTTCTGCCTAAGAGAGACAAAAGGGAGACTGGAAAGTGGGTTGCCCCCTTCTCTAAATTTCTTTTTTTTTTGGTACCGGGGATCGAACTCAGGTCCTTGCACTTGCAAGGCAGGCTGCGGAACCACTGAGCTAAATCTCCAGCCCTAAATTTCTTGAAGAATTTAGCAGTGAATCTGTCAGGGCCTTGCTGGCAGGTTTTTTGGGGGTTTTGGGGTTTTTTTTTTTTTTTTTTGGTACTAGGGATCGAACTCAGGTCCTTGCTCTTGTGCAGCAGGCGGCAAAACCACTGAGCTAAATCCCCGGCCCTGGTGGGTTTTTAATTACATCTTCACCTTCACTGACTGATATTGGTTTAATTAGGATTTTTATATCTTCTTGATTCAGCATTGGTAATTTATATGTATCTATGAATCTGTCTATTTCTTCTATGTTTTCCATTTTATTAGAATACAGTTTCTTGCTGTGTGTGGTAGCACACACCTGTAATCCCAGCACTTGGGAGGCTGAAGCAGGAGGATGCCATGGTTCAAGGCCAGCATAGGCTACATAGTGAGTTCAAGGCCAGCCTGGACTACACAGACCCTGTCTCAAAAAACTTATAAAAAAAAATTGCAGGTTCTTGAAGTAGGTATTGATGATCTGCATTTTTGCAGGATCTGTTGTGATTTTACACTTTAAATTCCTAATTGCATGGATTTGAATCTTTTCTTTCCTTTTTTAATTTAAGGTTGGCTAAGGGTTTGTCAATTTTATTTAGTCTTTCAAAGACCTAACTCTGATTTATTGATTCTTTGTATTGTTTTCTTAGTCTCCATTGCATTAATTTCTGCTCTGATCTTTATAATTGTCTCCCTCATTTGAGCTTTGGGCTTCACTTGCTTTTCTTTTTTTACAAGCTAAAGGTTCAACATTAGGTTGTTTACTTGAGTGTCCTCTGTTTTTCTGATATGGGAATTCACTGTTATAAATTTCCCTCGTAGGACTGCTTTCATTGTGTTCCGTAAGTTCCAATATGTTGTATTGGCATTATTATTTAATTATACAAACTCCAATTTTTTTCATTAATTTCATTTGTGACCCATTGGTTGTTCAGGAGGTTGTCATTTAATTTCCATGTATTAATGAAGTTTTGTGGTTTCTTTTGCCATTTATTTCCAATTTCATTGCATTGTGGTCTGCTACTATGCATGAGATAATTTCAGTTTCTTTGCATTTACTTAAACATGTTTTATGAACTAATATGTGGTCTGTTTTGGAGAATGTCCTGTGTGCAGCTGAGAAGAATGTGTATTCTGGGGCTGGGGATTTAGCTCAGTGGTTCCACCGCCTGTCTCGCAAGCTGAGGACCCAGGTTCTGTCCCCAGTACCAAAAAAAAAAAAGAATGTGTATTCTGATGTTGTGGGGTGAATATTCTGTAGACATCTGCTAAATCTACTTATTCAGATGTTTCACTTCAACATTTCTTTGTTGATTTTTTTTTTTGTCTAGTTGATTGATTTGTGATGGCGGGTATTGAGGTCCCCCATTACAATTTTATTAGTGCTTACTTGACTTTTCATATCTGTTAGTGTTTGTTTTATATAGTTAGGTTTACTGGTATTTGGTGCATATATATATTTATGATTGCTATCTCTTCCTCTTGGATTGTTCCCTTTACAAAGATATAGGGACTGTCTTTGTTTTCCTTAATAGTCTTGGCTTGAAATCCACTTTGTCCCCTGCTTTTTTCTGGGTTCCTGGTCACATGGAGTATTATTTTCCATCCTTTGAAGTTCAGTCTATGAATTTTTTTTTGAGTTAAATGTATTTCTTGTATGCAGCATATTGTTGGATCTTGCTTCTTTTTTTTTTGTACTGGGGATTGAACTTGGGTCCTTGCGCTTGCACAGCAGGTGGCAAAACCACTGAGCTAAATCCCCGGCCCCTAGATCTTGCTTCTTGATCCATTCTGCCAATCTGTTTCTTTTGATTGGTGAATTGAGAACATTTACATTGATGGTTTTGACTGATATGTATTGACTTATCCTTGTCATGTTATTTTTCTGTTGTTGGTTCCCTTTTTTCCCCCCTCCTGTTTAATTACTTGCCTTGCCTGGTGGATTCATTCTGTTGGGGTTTATAGAGTTGTAGTCCTCTGTATCTCTTTCTAGAATGTCCTTAACATTTTGGAGCACTAGTTTGGTGGTCATGAATTTCTTCAGGTGTTTTTTGTCATGGAAGTATATTTATTTCTCCATCTATTTTTTTTTTTTTTGGTACCGGGGATCAAACTCGGGTCCTTGAGCTTGCACAGCAGGCTGCGAAACCACTGAGTTAAATCCCCGGCCTTCTCCATCTATTTTTGAAAGATAATTTTGTGGAATACATCAATCTGGGCTTAAGGTTTTCTTTTAGGGCTTGAAATACTTTACTCCAACCTCACCTTGACTTGAGGGTTTGTGTTGAGAAGTCTGTGATTCTGGTGGGTTTTCCTTTGTAGGTGATTTGTTTCTTTTTTTTTTTTTTTTTTAAGTTTTTAATATTCTGTTCTTATGTTGAATTTCTGGAATCTGAACTATCATATGCCTTGATGTAGATTTTTTTGATTATGGCTAATTGGAGTTCTATATGCCTCACTTACCTGTATGTCATTCTTTTTCCATGCTTGAGAAGTTTTCTGCCATTACTTCTGTGAACAAACAGATTTTATATGTTGTTTGTGCATCTTCTTTTAAATTGACTCTGATCAATCCTGTTATTTTTCTTTTTATCATCTAACAGCTGTTGCATTGATTTTTCATGGTCCCTTGCTATTTTTAAGAAATCTTTCTTTTCATGATCCCTAACCAAAATCCTGTCTTCTATATATCTGATATTCTGTCCTCACTTTGGCCGTTCTGCTGCATATACTTTCATTGGAATTTTTAATTTCCTGGATATCTGTTTGAAATGGTTTCATGGTGCTCCACTTTTCACATATACTAAAATTGAAATGGTTTCATGGATTTTATATATTTCCTATGTTGAGAGTTCATGGTTTCCATCATTTTCCTAAATACCTCTTTTTTTCTTTTTCTTTTTTTTTTTTACGATACTGGGGATTGAACTCTGGACCTTGCGCTTCCAAGGCAGGTGCAGTGCCACTGAGCTAAATCCCCACCCCCCCGTTTTGATCTGTTTCTCCTGTAGAGTCACTAATCATGTCTTTCATTATGGTTGCCATCCCTGTAGTTATCTGAGAGATTATTTCTGATTTGATTTCTTCTACAGCCTTATTCATCTGTTTTGTTACTTCTGCTATTACCACTTCAGAGATTCTAAGTGGGTGATTCTAAGTGGGTGACTTTCAAATTGTTCCACCTCATTGCGCCTTGGGTTTGCCTTTGGTGAGCTGGAAGTCTGAGGTTGCTTTAATGTCTTGTCATTGTCTTTTTTTAAACTTTTATTCCTGAATTGATAAAACTAGTATTTAGAACCCTTAGGAAATGACTACTTCTCAGAGATATCTTCAGGTGTAGCTGGCTTTTGAGTTTTGGTATGTTGCAAGATCCTACACTTCAGTTTTTTGGGGATGAAAAGTTGCTGCCTATTTGGACTAGCCTCTGGTTCTTTGGCACTGGCCTATCGTATTGTTTATGACTCTTTGACTATTTCAGGCTTGGCATACCAGGAAGAGCAACTGATTAAAACAATTATGTCACCTTGGCTAACATAGTACAATCAGCAATAAAACAGTAGCATCAAACACAGCCTAGAGGGCTGGGGATTTAGTTCAGTGGTTCCACTGCCTGCCTCGCAAGCGGAAGGACCTGAGTTTGATTCCTGGTACCAAAAAAAAAAAATTAAAAAAAACAACAGCCTAGAAAATGACAAACTATGGTAACTATTAATTTACCACCTTAAACCATATGAGCTATATTTGTGGTTGTATAACAAAATCTAAAACAATCCAAAAAATTGCATACAGTAAATATGCCCTCCATATGGTGATTTTACCCTCAGGGGAGAAAATTTAAAAGGGATTAGGGATAGAAAATAGAGAAATAGAAGAAGAAATTAGAAGCAAGGCTGGAGGACAAAGGAAGATTATGTGGACTTTAGGGAACTCATGAATGAAAGAGGAGGGAAAGAGAGAAGAAAGAAATAAAAACCAGAACAGATCAACAACAACAAAAAAGTAGAACAATGTTCACACTCATATAAAAACAAAAACAATGAAAAAAAACCAGAACACAAGAAAAGAGGAAAAACAGTGTTCACTTCAGGGCATGTCTCTGGTGTCACTGGTAGACAGAGTGGGCAGACAGAGTCCAGACCTGTGTTGATTAATCCCAGGAAGCCAGTCATAGATTTACAGCATTGTAGTGGGTAATCCCAGTGAGCCTTTAGTTCCACTGAAGTTTAGGCTGGTTTCTGGCAGTGGTGCTGGAACCCATTTTGTTCAGTTCCTAACACTCTGTGTGTCCCTTGCTGATTTGAATTTGGTTCCACCTCACCCTGACTCTGGGAGCCACTTGATGGAGCCAGCCTGCAGCTGCTCTGCATTCTGAGCTCAGTTGGCCTCTTTTCAAGATGGCTACCAGGGCCAGAGATTTAGCTCAGTGGTTTCACCACCTGCTGCGCAAGCACAAGGACCCGAGTTCGATCCCCAGTACCAAAAAAAATAAAGATGGCTACCAGCCAATCACCCTCTCATGGAACGTGTCTGAACCCGAATAACTAACCTGCCACTGCAGTGTATTGCATCCAGTGCTCTGTTCAACTGGTGCATTTCTCCATGGAGGTATCTGGGGTCACCAGTAGTCACCATGTGTCTGTAAGTTCTAGGGTCTTCTCATGCACAATGAGTCAGGGCTCAAGGTGAAAGTGCTGCTTCCCACCTCCTTCTGCATTGAGGTCTCTCTCTTTGCTTCCCCCATGGGCTTCAGTTCTTGCTGCAGATCCTTTTTGGGTCCTGGGACCCACTTCCCTCCTTCTCTTCCTCAAGTTGCTATATTCCAGTGTCTGGACACCAAATCTCAGAGAGGCTGTTTCTCTGCCTTTCTCCACTCCACCCCATCCTGGAAGCCCATGATATTACTTTTGTGGGCTTCCAGAATTATAGCTTTACAGTTTGATTGACATCTTTTTTTCCATATGGATTATAACTGTGAGAAGCAGGTTTTATCCAGACAATCTGAAAATTTTGCAGGAAGTTTTTTTGGTTTTTTTGGTTTTTTCCCTTGGTACCAAGGATCAAACTCAGGACCTTGCACTTGGAAGGCAGGCACAGCACCACTGAACTCTAGCCCTGCAGGAAGGTTGTAAAAGTTAACTTTTACTCAATGTTAGCTATAAACACTGGAATAAGCTATTTAATTCAACAACTCAATAAGATAGAGGAAGTATATTCCTCGCACTTCATCGGTTGAAATACTCTTACTCAGACTAAACAATTTGCCAAGAATAGAAAATAAAAACTCTGGCAGTCAAAGGTCCTCTTTAACCTGATCCTAAGAATCTGGCCTGCGGCCTTAATGTGATCTTACCGGAGTTTTAAAATCTTATGATAAAAAACATCTTCCAGGGAGCACCAGAGATAACACCCCAGGATGATATGGGCACTTGTCCTCTCAGGGTGACTTAGCCCAGACTGATTTGTATTCTCCCACCATGCCAGCTGAGTCTCAGACTACAAATTCTAAAAGCTGAAATTGGACTCTCTGAACAGTTGTTTTCCTATAAAAAGAGAGCTGAAATCATTCATGAGTTAAAAGGAAGGGGTACAAAAGACAGATTTGAAGGACAACAGAAAGTTAAAATAGGCCAAAAATAGTGCCTTTAGAATGTTTTTTTTGTTTTGCAGCACTGTAGATTGAATTCTGTGGGCATTGAACTATACCCCAGCACATTTTTATTTTCTTTTGAGAAGATCTCACCAAGTTGCCCAGGTTGGGCTCAAATTTGCATTCTTCTTGCCTCAGCCTCCCAAATAGCTGGGGTTGCAGGCATGTGCCATCACATCTGGCTTTTAGCATGTTTTAAAGTATACAACTGTTGGGCCAGAGATTTAGCTCAGTGATTCTGCCACCTACCTCGCAAGTGCAAGGACCCGAGTTCGATCCCTGGTACCAAAAAAAAAAAAGTATACAACTATTAAAAAAATTTAACTGAGGGCCGGGGATTTAGCTCAGTGGTTTCGCTGCCTGCTGCGCAAGTGCAAGGACCAGAGTTCAATTCTCGGTACCAAAAAAAAAAAAAAATTTAAGTGGGACATCATGAGTTTGGATGTCTCCAAACTTGGGTTCCTTGGGCTCTTATATAAGCAACCTGAAGCCAAATAGCAAAACAGAATGCCTAACCAGTCAGAAACCACCAGCTAACTTTTACTAGGATCTTTCGACTTTAACCAACCAAATATATATTTTTTTTGTCTTGCTTTGGTGAATGCCATATAAAACTTTCCTCCCCTTGTTCCCTGCACCTCACCCCAGAACACTGAATTGCTTGTGGTCTTGAGCCAATTTGTTGGCTCACAAATAGCTGTCTACTTGAAAGAACTGATTAAATTTCAATGTGCCTGTGTTTATCTTTTAACACAACTAAATATAGCTATAGCTAATAGAAACATGAGTTCAGCTCTCCTAGATTTGTACAGGTTCTCCTCATTGAGCCCTCTGTATACATTCCTTCTATAGCATTTCTCACACTGGCAAACTAGCAGAATAGTTCATATGATCACAGTGACCACATTGACGGTCAAGTCTCACACCTGTCGAGTCACAATCTCTGAAGGTAGGACTCAGAATCCATATTAGCAAGCCACCCAAGTGAGCACAGCATCCTGAAGTATGAGAGCTGGGGCTTTGCCCAGTTTATCCCACATACTTTCATGCCAGCTTTCCTAAACTACCTGACCTGGGTAGTTCACTTTCTTTAAGGGTCAGAGGTTTTCCTTGGTCCATGCATTGGATAACCCCGGTTCACATTTATTATTGGACTACTGTAGTTGTAGGTTTTTCTCTCCCACCAGATTCTTCTTGGTTTTTTAATTTTTGTTTTATTATTGGTAACTATTGATTTTACAAAAGATTCTTAACCCTTTGAAAACATACTTTGTTTTATTCTATTTTATATTCCTAGTTGTGGCAGTTCTTGACAGGTCGTAAGCCCTCAGAAAGAGTTGTTTAAAAAAAAGATATTAGGGCTGGGGGTTTAGCTCAGTGGTTTTGCTGCCTGCTGCGCAAGCGCAAGGACCCGAGTTCGATCCCCAGTACCCCCCCCCAAAAAAAACCAACAGATATTAGGGGCCAGGGATTTAGCTCAGTGGTTTCGCTGCCTGCTGCGCAAGAGCAAGGACCCGAGTTCGATCCCTGGTACCAAAAAAAAAAAAGCAGATAGTAGAAGCAGCTTGGTTCATTTGTTTGTTTGTTTTTTGTTTTTGTTTGTTTTTGAGACAGGGCTCCCTAAATAATTCAGGCTGTCCTTGAACATATGGCAATCCTCCTGCCTCAGCCTCCTGAGTGCTGGGATTACAGACGTATGCCACCACACCCAGATAGAAGCAGCTTATTTCTTGAAACTACTTGTGTAGTCTGTTTTCTGTTGCTATAACTGAATACCAGATACTGGGAAATTTATAAAGAATAGAAGTTTATTTGCCACATGGAGCTGGAGGTTAGGAGGTCCAGGAGTACAGCACCAATATCTAGTGAGGGCCTTGGTGGAGGACATCATGTGCAAGACAGAGCAGATAGCTAGGCTTGGTGGTGCACATCTGTAAGCCCAGCTCCTCAAGAGGCGGAGGCAGGAGGATCATGAGTTTGGATTACCCTGTGCACCTTAGTGATACCTTGTCTCAAAAATAATTACAGGTGTGGTGGCACACACCTGTAATCCTAGCATTTGGTAGGCTGAGGCAAGTGGATTGCCATGTTTGAGGCCAGCCTGGACTACATAGCAAGACCCTGTCTCAAAAAACAAACAAATATAATAAAAAAGCCAGACATGGTGGTGGATGCCTGAGGTCCCAGCACTTGGGAGGCTGAGGCATTAGCATAACTACAAGTTCAAGGCCAGCCTGGGGCTACACAGTGAGTTCATAGCCAGCCCAGACCACATAGCAAGACCCAGTCTCAAAAAACCCATAAATAAATAAGGGCTGGGAATATAACTCAGTGCTATAGTACTTGCTTAGCATGTGCAAGGCCCCGAGTTCAATTCTCAGGTTGTTTGATTTGGTTGGGTTTGGTTTTTTGAAACAGTCTTGATATTGTAGGTCAGGCTGGCCTTGAACTCACTGTGTATCCCAGGCTGGCCTCAAACTCTCAGTGATCCTCCTGCCTCAGCCTCCTGAGTGCTGGGATTATAGGTATGTGCCTCCATGCCTGGTTCAATCCCCAGTTTTGCCCAAAAAAAGCAAGCATAACATGAGGCACCAATGGGCCGGGGATTTAGCTCAGTGGTTTCGCCACCTGCTGTGCAAGCACAAGGACCCGAGTTCGATCCCCGGTACCAAAAAAACAAACATGAGGCACTACTTCTGATTTATTGCAGTGTTTGGTTCTAGTTTTTACATTTATTAAAGCATTCAGTTTTGCTTTCAATTTTACGTACCTTAGTTCCAAATTAGATCTGTGATGTGTACAGATAGTTCATATATATGCATTGCACATAATCATGCTATTCAGCATTGATGCTGTATTGTATTATGTAAATAATAAAAGCCATGTACAGAGGGAAACTTAAAAAAAAAAAGCAAGCATGGTAGCTGTAGTCTTTCTTCCTTTTTGTATAAAGCCACTAATGGGTCCACATCCAATTTTAGTTTCCTCTCAAAGGGCACGCCTCCAGATATCATTAACAGGATTGGGTATTAAGTTTCTAACCCATAAACTTTTGCAGACACATTGAAACCACAGCACTGTTTATGTGATACCATGATGATGATTTGTCAAAACCCAGTGACCCTAGTATACACCATAAACTCGGGGTGATAGGAAGTCTCGATGTAGGTTCAGTAATTGTAACAAACGTACGGCTCTGGTGGAGAATGGTGGTAATGGGAAGCTATGCAGGTGTGAGGGTAGAGAGCATGTGAGAAATCTCAGTACCTTCCCCTACATTTTGCCGTGAGCCTAAATCTGCTCCAGAAACAATCTTTTTTTGAGACAGAGTCTCACTTTGTAGTCCAGGCTGGCCTTGAACTCAAGATGATCTTCCTGCCTCAGCCTCTGAGTACTAGCATTACAGGCATACACCACCACATCCGGCTCACAAAATCTTTTTTTGTTGTTTTTTGTTTGTTTGTTTTTGGTACTGGGAATTGAACTCAGGGCCTCGTGCTTGCCAGGCAGGCATGGCACCACTGAGCTACATCCCCAGCCCCACAAAATATTTTTTTTTTGGTACTGGGGATCAAACTTGGGACCTTGCACTTTCGAGGCAGGCTCCAGAACCAAGCAAAAAAAAAAAAAAAAAAGGGCTTGGGATGTAGCTCAGTGGGGCTGCCGCCTGACTTGTAGCAAAAGGTCCCAAGTTCAATTCCTGGTACCAAAAAAAAAAGCAACTTACGAGGACTAGAGATGTAGCTCAGTGGCACCATGCCTGCCTGACAAGTGCAAGGTCCTGAGTTTGATTCCCAGTACCCGTAAAGTAATTAATTAATTTTAAAAAAGGAATTTATGAGCAAGTTATTAGGCTTTTGTCTTCCTAAATATGAAGTTTTTAGAAATATTCCTATATTTTTTCATTCCTGTATCCTTTTGTCTGTGACTAAATGACTTTCTATTAAAGAGCATAAGGAGGCACAAGAACCTGAGTTCAATCCCTGGTACCAAAAAAAAAAGAATACAAAAAAAAAAAGAGCATAAGGGGTTTAATAAGTAAATATATGCTAATTGAGTCCTTAATGAGGTAGATTTATTATTTTAACTAAGATTAATAATTCATATTTTGTTTCCTTTTCAGTGTGCTCATGGATACCATGAAAGAAGTATTAAAGCTGAATAAATCAGTAATGAAATTACAGCAGGTAAACTTGCACATTGGCCTAACTCTGCATTCTTAGGATTTCTGTGGCAACTTTTTGCTGGTAACATAATGGTAGTGGATATGATTAAGTAAGACTGCCCAAAGGGACTGGCATGACCAGAATTCACTCTCCTTAAAATTCCCTCTTTTTTTCCATAATCCTTATCTTTGACGAATGTTGCAAATTATCTATTTAAAATTTAAGGAACTTTCTTAAATTTTTGTTGTAGAGAAATAGAGAAATTGAAAATTGCAGCTTGAGAAACATAAACTAAAAATGAAACTCAGTGACTTAAGTAATATGCTTTAATGTTTTTTATCTCATTTTTTAAACATGTCTTTATTTTAATAACAGGAATCTTGGGAATTAGAAGAAAAACTACTTGATGTTAGAAAGAAGAGATTTCGTATGTAGAAACTTTTTCTTTTATGGTAGAGCACATTTTCAACTCTTGGAGATTGATATGGATGTCTTTATTTTCAAGATTTCTTAAAATTTTGAACATGGCAATTTAAAAAGTAGGATATGAAATGCATTTTGCTTTATTTTTGTTGCTTTAGAACTCTAAATCACAAAGGTAATATATTCTCAGTAGAGGAAGAAATCAAGATTCAGAAAATTATACAATATAAAATTGTAAAATCATACCTTCCTGTGTGACCTCGGTTTTATTTAGATCACTAGACATTCCATGCCTGTATCAACATTATATATACTTAATTTCTAAATTATCACTTGGTACATATGATTCCACAGCTTTTTCACTTAATTTATCATGACATGAGATTGGTTTTTGGGTCGAAATTATTGAAATGATTATTTCATCAGGCATGGCGGTACATACCTGTAATCCCCAGCACTTGGGGAGGCAGGAGGATTGCTGTGAGTTCGAGGCCAGCCTAGACTACATAGTGAGACCCTATCTCAAAAATTAAAAAAAAGATTATTTCAAAAGTAATACATATTCTCTGTCGAAAATTTATAGACTGGAAATATATATAGGAATAGTGAATTTTTTATGTTTTGTGTTGCTTTTTGTGTATGTTATTTTGGATTGAACCTAGAACCTTCATACTAAGCTACATCCCCAGCTCTTTTATTTTGAGACAGGGTCTCACTAAGTCACTAAATTGTCCAGGGTGGGCTCGAACTTGTGATCTTCTTGCCTCAGCCTCTCAGAGGGTCAATTTTTTCTTTTACTATAATGAGACAATCTTCAGTGCATATTTCTTTTAAAATTGTCATCATTTAGCCAGGCATGGTGGTGCACACCTGTAATCCCAGCACTCGAGAGGCTGAGGCAATAGGATCACCGCAATTTTGAGGCCAGCCTGGGCTACAGTAGTAGTAAGTTCAAGGCCAGCCTGCACTACATAGTGAGACCTTGTCTTTAAATAAAGTAATATTGTCATCATTTATTCTGTGTTACAAACTGCTTTTTTTCATTTAATAATATGGGTCTAATTTATTATTTTTAAACATATCAGCTTGTTTGTTAAAATCATCTCAGGAGATCTAGATTGTCGAAGACCGTTAGTCAGGGAGGCAGTGGCTAGCCCAAATTGCAACCCAGAGCCATGCCTTCCGGTAAAAGAAAGGGCCAGGGCCGGGAGGTAGGCTGAAACTACAGGGAGTGAGGAGGGTGTGCTGCAGGGTGACGGTTTCTGAAGCAAAGGAAGGTGTGGAGAATCGGCCTCTTGTTGTCTTCGAGGCTACCATGGCAACCACGCGTCACTGAGAAAGAAGGTCAGCCATGAGACTGGCATCACTCTGCACTCGAGATGAGGGCTTTCCGACTCCTTCTGATGTTCACACTGTTCATCTGGGCCCTGTTGCTGCTCAGCTGCTTTAAGTTTGGGTCGTCAGAATCCGTGTCTCTGAATGAAGTTAACCTGCAGAACAGTGAAGTCAGTGACCAGCCTCTGGAAAAAACATCCACTCAGGAAGTTCTGTTCAGTTTTTTCTTTTCAACAACCTGCATGATAAAGGAGAACCAAGAAGTAACACCTTGCAATAAGCTGCTAAACCTTACTGAGGCTTAATGTTTGAAATCCAAATGCTGTTTTTCAACATCTGTGACCAGGAACTGCTTTGTCCCATTAAGAGATAAGTCCCCACAGGTGACGCGGATATTTGGACTTAGTGTATTCAGCTTGCTTTTCCTGGGATGGATGCCCCTTTGCTGCTGCTATGTTTGGCAGAAGAGCCAATTTGTCAATCTTTTGCGTATGAGGAATGACAGAATGTTGAAGAGTCTAAAGAAGGAGAAAAAGAAACTGCAGGACAGTACTGAAGTGTTAACAACAAGGGAAGAGGAAGATGTTGATGAAGAGGAAAAGGAAGCCAAAGCATTGCTTTCCCATTGAGATGAATGCACGACTTCCAGAGCAGAGGAGACTGTTCCAGTCATCCAAGCCTAACAGTTCATTTTAGAAAGACAAAAATTTGTTCTTATTTTTGTCATCTATGCTCTCAAATATAAAATAAAGTTGATAGTTCTGTTTTTGTGCATCAAAAAATAATCATCTCAGGATCTGAAGTCATCATCTTGGTCTTTTTTTTTTTTTTTCTTTGAGGCAAGGTCTCACTGTGTTCCAGAATGGTCTCCACAATCTAGCAGTGTTATTGTTATAGGAGTGTGCTACCTAACTGTTGGTCATCTGCTTTTTGTTTTTGTTTGTTTGTGACAAGGCCTTACTATGTAACCCAGGCTGGCTTCAAACTCCCAGCAATCCTCCTGCTTCAGCCTCCTGAGTGCTAGGATTACAGGTGTGTGTCACCACATATGGACTGATCGATCATCTATTTTGATACCTTTTTGAGGTTTCATTTTTTTCCCATTGCATTCCAACCTGCTTTTAGTACATTAATATCGAGAAACAAGCCCTTAAGACAGGCACATGTATATTTACAAATTGGAGTGTAATTCTCAAAACATTTTAGGAGAACAAAAATGGTTGATGATATTTGTCACCTAGAAGGCAATCTTACTTTTCATTAAAATTTAGCTTAGCTGTCATTTTTATAAATAAAGGGAAGAAAGCTTCTATTTATATATATCTCCTACCTGTTCTTTTGGCAACTTAGAGTAAGTCCTGTTTTTCATGATGCCACTTCACATAGTTGTAGACAGCTGTCATGGTCACACATAAATGCCTTGAACATTTCACTGAGGGCATTAAAATATAGCTGGGGCAGTGGCACATGCCCTTCATCCCAGCTACTTGAGAGGCTGAGGCAGAAGAATAAAAAGTTCAAGGCAAATCTGGGCAATGTAGCAAGATCCTATCTCAAACAAATTAAGCTGGAGCCACATGCAGTAGCACACACCTGTAATCTCACCCCTCTGGGAGGCTGAGGGAGGAGGATCACAAGTGAGAGCCCAACCTGGTCAATTTAGCAAGACCTTGTCTCAAAATATAAAAGGGCCAGCAATGTAGCCCAGTTTGAAAGCCCAAGGTTAATTCCTCAGTATTGCAGAAAATGAAGTGAAATGATGGCTTATGGATGTGGCTAAGTGGTAGGGCAGCCCTGGATTTGTTTTGTTTTGTTTTTTATTTATTTATTTTTTGGTACCAGGGATCAAACTCAGGTCCTTGCTCTTTCGATGCAGGGGCCAGAATCACTAGCTAAATCCCCGGCCCTATGTTTTGTTTTGTTTTGTTTTTGAGACAAGATCTTGCTGTGTAGTCCAGGCTGGCCTTGAACTTGACACAATCCTGCTGCCTTAGCCTCCCAAGTGTTAGGATTACAGGCATGCACAAACACACCTGGCTCTGCAACCCTGGATTTGATCTCTTGTATTGCCAAAAAATTATTGTTCATTGTACTGGGGAAGTCATTTTCAGATCAAAATAAAACCTATAACCTAGCTACTGTTACTAAAATTTTTCTGCTGACTGAAATAACCAGGAAATATTCTGCTTTTTTAAGGTCTTTGTTTATAGAAAGAACTGTCATTTATAGTATGTTGTTTTATTTTAACCTAATAGAATTAAAACAAGCTTCAGAAAGTAAGCTTTTAGAAATACAAACTGAGAAGAAGAAACAGAAAGAGGAGTTGGCCAGTATGGAAAATTCGGACAAGATAAAGACCATGAAACAAAGCCTACAGAGGGAGATACAGATTGCTACAGTTATTCAACATGTGTTCCAGGTAACATTTATATAAATCAGGAAGAGAAGGGTAAAGAACTTTTTTAAAAACAGTTGATGTGGGCCAGGGATTTAGCTTAGTGGTTTCGGCGACTGCTGCGCAAGTGCAAGGACCCGAGTTCAATCCCCAGTACCAAAACCCCAAAAACCAGTTGATGTGATTACAGTATTGACTTACTTTAGTCTTTGATCCTGATAAGATAATTCAGTAGTAGGGCTGAGGACTACTACCATGGTAGAGCACTTGCCTAGCATTCGTGAAGCCTTGGGTTTAGACCCAGCACTGCAAAAATCATAGTAATTCAGTACTGACATTTCCTCTATTTACATATGGAAAATTCATGTACAGTTAGTGTTTCAGGCTTCAGTTTGCATTGTGGTTAGATATTAGGATTTTTAAATGGCTTGGTTTTTATAATTCTGGAGGCTAGTAGAGAGCTTTAGACTCCAAGTTTGAGGGTGAGGGGACACAGATGAAGGTGAGGGGACATGGATGAGAGTGACAGCCTTTAGGCTAACAGCCTGACTGCTATAGCTGGGAGCTTAGCTTAGAGCTCCTGCCTTGTATGTTCAAGGCCCGGGTTTTGACATTACCACCATCACAGAGAGAAATACTAGCATAGCATCAGTCCAAGTAAATTTGTAATATAAATGTTGGTATCAGTTTTTCTTTCTGAAACAGGGTCTCGCTAGTAGTAGTTGTGCAGGCTGGCCTTGAACTCACTGTAGCCCAGGCTGGCCTTCAACTCACAGCGATCCTCCTGCCTTGACCTCTTTTGAGTGCTGGGATTACAGGCATGCACTATCAGGCCCAGCATATTGGCATCAATTTTTAAGTCTTATATATTCCTTTATTCTGGAAGGTTGTCTGTCTATCTGTCTTGCCTTCCTTCCTCCCTTCCTTCCTTTCTCATTGAACCCAGTTTGTCCACACTGAACTATATCCCCTGCCCTTTTTTATTTTGACACAAGATCTCTCTAAGTTGCCCAGTGTCTCTCTCTTTTTTTTTGGTACTGGGGATTGAACTTGGGACCTTGCACTTGTGAGGCAGGCAGTGAAACCACTGAGCTAAATCCCCGGCCCCTATCTCTAAGTTGCCCAGAGAGGACTCAAACTTTCAATCCTCCTGCCTCAGCCTCTTAAAGTGCTGATATTACAGGCAGGTGCCACCACGTCTGGCTAGAGCAGTGATGGTGAACTTTTTAGAAACTGAGTCCCCAAACTGCAACTCAAAACCCACTTATTTACCATAAGGCCAACACTGCAATTAAACCTGAATACTGAAGTTTTAGTTCAGAAAAAAACTATTACCCGATCCTCAGCTGCTGGAGAGAAAGTTGGCTCATCTGCTATGTGTGTCTGCTGCATCACATGTGCCAACCGTTCACCACCACTGAGCTAGAGGCATTTTTTAAAACTACTTGTTGAAGAGCAGGGTATGGTGTTGCATGGCTGTAATTTCAGCACTCAGGAGGCTGAGGCAGGCGGATCACTTTGAGTTTGAGGCCATCCTGGACTACATAGTGAATTCAAAGCCAACCTGGACTACATAGTAAGACTCTCTCTCTCTCTCTCAAAAAAATTATTTGTTGAATTGTAAAATGTCTGGGAAAAATGTCTGTTGAGATGAAATACTTAAACTCTGCCTATTAAATATGAAGGGTATTCCGTCACCTGCCTCGCAAGCGCAAGGTCCCAAGTTCAATCCCCAGTATCCCCCCCACCCCCAAAAGAGAATGGACAACTGAAATGAATAGATACTTCTCAGAAGTAGTACAAATGCGGCCGGGCATTTAGGTCAGTGGTGCCACACCTGCCTTGCAAGCTCAAGGTTCCGAGTTCAATACCTCCCCAAAAAGTAGTAGTACAAATGGCCAATAAATACATTAAAAAATGTTCAGCACTGGGACCAGGAATTTAGCTCAGTGGTTCCACCGCCTGCCTCGGAAGCACAAGGTCCTGAGTTTGATGCCCGGTACCAAAATAAAATTTTAAAATGTTCAACATTGTTGGTTGGAATGAAAACTGATCCATCCACTATGGAGAGTCCTCAACAGACTAAAAATAGAAATTCTGTTTCACCCAGCTAGTACCTTCTAGGTACCTTCTCTCTCTTTTTTTTTTTTGTACTGGGGATTGAACTCAGGCCCTTGCACTTGCGCAGCAGGCGGCGAAACCACTAAGTTAAAATCCCCGGCTAGGTACCTTCTTGAAAGATTAAAACACATCATAGTCTGGTGATCCATAGATACCTATGTTTATAGCAGCACAATTTATAATAGCCAAAAATTGGAAGTAGTCTATATGCCCATCAACAGATGAATGCATAAACAAAATGTGGTGTAGGGCCAGGGATTTAGCTCAGTGGTGCCGCTGCCTGCCTCACAAGTTCAAGGTCCTGAGTTCTATCTCCAGTACCAAAAGAAAATGTGATATTTATAAACAATAGAGTATTACTGTGCCTTAAAGGACAAGCTTGAGTCATTTATAGAAAAATAAATGCACCTTGAAATCATATTGTTAAGTGAAGTAAATCAGATGCATAAACTTAAATATCACATGGTTTCTCTTATATGAGAAACCCAGGGTGTGGACCAGTAGCGCAGTGGATAATGCATCTGACTATTGACCAGAAGAAAAATAAGAGAAAATATAGAAACCCAAAGCATAAATAAATTAAAGAGCAAAATAAAAGATAGATAATAGGAAACAAGGGAGATAGATCTTTGGTAAATGGAAAGAAGAGCAAAAGGGAAAGAGAGGGAGGAGGTAAGATGAATTAAGGTGTGTTTTTTACATATACCCAATTCCCCATGAGGAATGTACTCATTATGTGCTGCAAACATGTACTGTACTAATAAAAATTTAAAATGTTTACATTTTAAAGAATAAAATTTTCTGAAAATAAATACATAAACAAGAAACACGGGGCTTTGTATCTCTCTGAGTCTTAGACGTGCTTTTTGGTGGCACTGATTGGGTTAGGAGTGACCAGGTACCTGAGGGCCACATCCAGTAAGGACGAAATCATGAGCCAGAACCCCTTCACTTCTCCTTGGCTCAGTTCTTTTACGCTGCTTTAAGACTTCTATTATCATTTATTTCTTGATTTTATTCATACCTTATGAGTGACTGTTAATTTGGATGTAATGAACTCATTGTTTTGTTAAATAGACCATAGCTTCGGCCAACTGCAGGAGCTCTCTGTATTCCTAAAATGGGCCTCTAAGGGTTCCCTCCTGACCAAATGCACACTTCCTCCTGCCACTGTAAATTCAACTGGGTTGCTTTACTCTCGCCCTTTCATTCACTGATAGCAAAGATATGCATTATATAGACCAAAGCTTGTAATGGTTTTATACCTAACAATTTAACTTACGTGTTTAACCAATTTAACTGGTTTTTATTAATGTTATTCTAATCATCCATATCCTTGAGCCCTAATTTTTCATAGAATAATGATCAGAATTTTAATCATGACCCTAGTCACTCCTGAATTGTCTACCACAAAGATTCTCTTCATCTTTTTCAGGGTCTTGAAACTTTGAAAGGGCTGAGAACTAAGTGTTTCTTCTACCTCTTTTGAAAATCAGAGTTAAATTGTGTCTTTCACCATAGAAGTGCAAAATGAACGTCTTTTCTCTCTAATCTAGGATAGCACCACAATATCCTTAAAAAGTCAAGGTTAGGGCCGGGGATTTAGCTTAGTGTTGCCAGCACCTGCCTCGAAAGTGCAAGGTCCTGAGTTCGATCCCCAGTACCAAAAAAAAAAAGTCAAGGCTGTAGGCTGTGGCTGTGGCTCAGTGATAGAGCACTTGCCTGGCATGTGTGAGACTGTGGGTTAAATCCCCAATACCCCCCACACACACATGCATGCACACCGAGCTGGGTATGGTGGCCCATATTTGTAAATACAAAGGGCTGGGGAGGTAGCTCAGGGCAAAGGCCCTGGGTTCAAGCCCTGGGACTGGGGTGGGGGGAGTAAAAGCTGTCCATGGAAACTGATGAGGCATTAAAAAATCATAAACATAAATATTCCCTCACCAAAGCCTCCTGGAAGTAGAAATGAAGATAAGAGGGTATTAGTATTTTCTCATGAATACAGAGCTACTGTACTTGCCTAGTAAATGTTCAAGAAAAATTAGGTAAGGTTAGTGAAGGGATTTGTTTAAAAATCTTGTTAAAATTTTTAAAAGTACTTATATTTTAAAAGATCTTTTCTTTTTAATTACAGAACCTCATTTTGGGGAGTAAAGTCAACTGGGCAGCGGATCCAGCCCTCAAAGAAACTGTTCTGGAGCTTGAAAAGGATCTCACCATGACCTAATACGAATTCTGTTTTGGGCCAGGTGTGGTGGAGCATACCTGTGATCCTAGCACTTGGGAGGCTGAGGCAGGAGGATCACTGCAAGTTCAAGGCCAGCAGAGAACTGTATTTTGCATTTTTGGCTTTTTGTCTTTGATATGTCATTTAAATAGCAAGTTTCAGATGAAATGAATTTCCACTGTTTTTGGAACTATCCTAATGCTGTAATTTTTTTTTTAAGCTTGAGTTAACACTATAGCATAGAATCGCTCATTTTAAATAATAGTAAGGTGACTAAATACTCAAAAAGGGGGAAAATCTTAGTCATAGAAAAAAGACATCTAGTCCAACCTGTGATGAATATGGACTTTTTTTGGATATTCCTGGCAGTCCTGGCTTTTATTTGTAATACTTATGTGCATTTATGCATTTGTCAATCAAAATACAGAGAAGTATCCAAACTGTTAAATTGTGATGATCATATTAGGATTATGAGTGACTCTTCTGTTCTCTCTGTGTCTCCCTGTCTCTGTCTCACACACACCTAATGGGGACTGCACCCAGGGAATGCTGAGCTACAGCTGCATCTATCCTCTTTTTAGTTTTCTTGTGAGACTCATCTTGCTAAGTTGCCCAGACTGGCCTCAAATTTGCAACCCTCCTGCCTCAGCCTCCTGAGTGGCTGGGATTATAGGCATGTACCACCACATCCAGCACAGCTCTGTATTAATTTTGAGCTGTTGATCATTTTTATGGACAATGTAGTGTTTTAATTATTTTTTGTAGAAGAAATTAAAACTTAAAAAGATATACTCATTGGCTAATAGCTCTTGAAATCTGTTCTTTAGTGCTTGCCTGGCAAGGGCGAGGTCTGGAGTTCAATCCCCCGAGAAAAACTGTTGGGCCTGAGTCACGACAGGATGTAAAGTCCGCAGAGGACTTTATTTCCGACTAGGACCAAATCCCCTGCAAGGAGACTGGCCCTGGACTGAACTTTTGGTCAGTTTTTATAAAGAAAACCCTTTCTGCCTCCCCCCCAACCCCTCCCTAGCCCTGCAGTAAGCATATCTACAGAAGTGAGAAAGAATGTGTGGTTAGCACCTCTGGGTTACCAGATACATAATGTAAAACCAGCCCTTATAAAATGTAAACACACATTACATGTGTTATTTACCATGGATCAGTTCCATATGCACCCTTGTGGTTGTTTGCCTAAACCCTTAAGCATCAATTAAAAGCAGGAGTATAGGCACGAGATAAGAACATCTTGTGTGTTGAGACATCACACAGGAGTACAAATGTGAGATAAGATTTCCCCTTTTTCAGAGTTCACACAGAGGACAGTTTTCCCGTCAGGACTGGGACAGTTCAGACAAAATGGAGTCTCCTAAGCTAACTTAGGACTCTCAAAACAAAACAAAAATAGCAACAACAAAAAAAACAAGATAGATCAATAACAGAAATACAGAGATTTGCCTAAGCTCAAATAGTAAGCACTTTTGCTTTTCTTTGAAATATTTATACTTTTGATAAATCATAATTTATGTATAGTTTTATTCTTTTTTTAATAAACTATTTTATCCCTTCCTCCCCAGCTCCCTCCCCTCCCTATGTACAAGTGCTTTGTTTCCATTTCTTTCTATTTGCACTTTTTTTCTTGTCCTTTTCTTTTTTCCCTCTCTCCTTCCTTGTTCCTCTTCCCATTTGAACACTTTCTTCCCAATTCCCAATATTCATTATACATTTTAGTCCTTATTTCCACTTTTGGTTTCTCACATCAGAGAAACAATGTATTTAAAATGTGTGTCTGATTTATTTCACTAAAGAGTATGGTCTCAAGGTCCATTCAGCTGTAAATGTCTCAAGCTCATCCTTCTTTATGGCAGAGTAGTATTCTGTTGTATAAAAAACCCACATCTCTTTTTTGTGTGTGTGTGGTATCAGGGATTGAACTCAGGACCTTGCGTTTGCAAGACAGGTGGCGGCACCACTGAGTTAAATCCCTGGCCCTAACCACATCCTCTTTATCTGCTTGTCAGTTGATGGGCATTTGGGTTGTTTCCAAGATTTAACTATCACAAACTGTGTTGCTATGAGTGTGCATATATCGCTGTAATATGATGCTTTTAATTCTTTCGGGAAGATACCAAGAAGAGGTATGGCTGGGTCAAATGGAACCTCTAGTTTTAGTTTTTTGAGAAATCTCAAAAAGGGCATTATGGAGTGGAGATATTTTCTGGGGCCAGAAAATCCAATTAGAAACTGGGAAAAGATATGAAGACCCAAGAAATAAGCACATGAAGTAATGTGACACCGTAAGACAAGCCCATGGGAAAATACTCAGGGCCAGAGCTCAGGGAGAAAGTGACAATGCACCATGGGGGGCCACTAAGCAGCAGTGTTCTGGGCTCCAGAAACACAGAGCCAGATCCTGGGCCTGCTGTGCCCAAGCCTGGCAGGTGGCCAGACAGGAGCCACAGCTTCATGTACCACTTCCAGTGGACACAGTCGCCCACACAGCCTGAGACAGGCTGCCCACGTCTGACTCACAATTCGCCCTGGCCCTCAGGACCACAAGAAAAAGTGAAGTTGCCCCCACCACCAAGGACAGGGTAAGGGGCCACATGCCCATGCTAGCTGGGCCTTCGAGGTTGGGCGTGGGTGTGTGTGCCCACTTGCTGCAATACACGCCCACCCTGGTGTTTAAGTCAGACTGGAGACTAAGATGTCACTGAAGTCGAGGGTTCATTGAGCTGTACATATGCTGGCCAAAAGATGAAGGGCCAGTCCTGGGACAAATTCCCTAAGCCACCAGTGGTATGGCCGGACAGGAGAACTAAGAGGCCAGGGTGTTTTATAGGAACCTGTTGAGGAGAAGAAATACACTGAGGCACCATTGTTGTGGCTAAATAGGGCAGGACCATGAGAAGTGGCCAGAGTCCTGGGTCAGAGGTGAGTCCACAAAGGGGTGTCCTTCCTGCTTCTGTGTTGGTGGTTTCTGAAAGCAGCAGTCACTCCAGGGGGGGGATCTTCAGCATACAGGAAAGGAATGTGGCATAGCAGGGTTTTTCTTTTTTCTTTGTTGATTTAGCTAAAGCTGTGAGTTAAAAGGCCTTCCCTTATCTCCTTCCTCCACTCTGGCCTGGAACTTAACTTGGGACATCTCAAGATTTTTCTCTTATCACAGGTAGCCCAGACATTGAGGCGTCTGCTGAGAGCAACCGACTGCCCTGAACTGGAGCCTTTTGTTCACTCCTCTGCTAGGATATGAGGTGGGCAGCGGAGAAGCCTCGCCAGTAACTGTGTATCCGGATGGTGACCCTGGAAGGGTGGGGCATCCGGAGGAATGGGGCACAATCCATTCCTTCTAGGGCATTGCTTAAGGCTTTGTCTCTTCAACAAGAGCTCCAACCCCAAAATTACTGCTAATCTTCGAGATTCCCTTTCTAGGAACGTATACATGCACACATGTCTCTGGGCCTGAGGTAGGATAGAAGAAACAGAGACAGGAAGGAGACAAGAAATTGTCAGTTTGTGGAAGCTTAGAAAACTGCAGCTTCAAGACAATCAAAGTTCCAAGGTTGCAATGCTTTTCACCCCTATGCCTGCTTTCCTTCCAGGCTCTTCATATCACGATTCCTAAGTCTTGAAGATGCTGCCAATCTATAAACTCATTCTGTTTTTCTACTGATACTATAAATTCCAAAGACTTCCATTCTCAGAGAAACAGTACAATGGATCAGATACCATGCCTCTGAACTTCAAACATACACAGCTTTTTAGCCTGGTTGGCAGTTTTTGCTCTCACCTGCTAATGGGTGACCTGGCTGTAAGGAAACAGACACTAGATAAATCATAAGTAATTAAAAGATAAAGATCCCAGATCTTCCATCTTGAGACCCTAAGACTATAAAAACACCCTAAAACCCCCAACTGGGGTCATAGTCCATCTCGCTCTTGAGCACCAGTACTCTGTACCTCCTTGATTCCACATAATCAATCTGCCTATGCTTCTCACTGACAGGTCCTGAAATTCTTTCCTGTCCCAGTGTCAAGAACTTACCCCCTGGGACCCCATCCAGTGAGGATCCATCCAGGAGAGAGAGTTTTCCAAGTTGCTCAGTCTGGCGGATAACAAAGCACCAGAGCTGATGTGGACCAGTTTGAAGGCATCCTCTCCAGGCTGGATTCCCTGCAGGGAAGGCTTCTGCCCAGCAAGCTCCCACCTACTTTGCAGGCACCACGACCAGCCTATCTGGTGACCCTCAGCCCTTTAGAGCTGCTGCATGGACAGGAGAGCTGAGGCTACACCTGGCCCATTCCCTTGCAGGCATTCTGTCTTGTATGTTGGCCCATTTGTCCAGCCTAACATTTTCTTCTGAGAATTTTGTGGGCTAATTTGATGATCTGGAAGCTGCACTTCAGAAGAGCAGGGTTTAAGAACCCTGTGTTAACACCTGGCTTCCTCCCTGAGGTAATGCACTGGGCTGCCCTAGGGTCATACTTCTTGTCTTCTGGGTCTTTCCCCTGGTGCATCTGCCACTGTTACCATGTTTGTCTACAACTTGTTTTCAGCTGATTCTTTCCTTTCCGTATTATTTTTGCCTCACATAAAATTCATCAGTTCTGTCCCCTTCCCCACATGACTGTACTGCCACACACTCACAGGACTTTGGTAGTGAGGGGTTTTTTTTTGGTGGGGGTTCTCCCTTTCTAGTAAGTTCTCCAACTAATTCTTTTTATTTTTGTTATTGTTGTTCAAAAGTATTTTTGTTTCTCTTTTTTTGGTACCAGGGATCAAACTCGGGACCTTGCGCTTTCGAGGCAGGTGCTGGAACCACTGAGCTAAAATCCCTGGCCCAAGAGTATTTTTTTTTTTTGGTACCGGTGATCGAATCAAGTATTTTTTATTAGTACATGTTTGCAGTACATAATGTGTATATATATATATATATATATTTTTTAATGTGTATATTTCTTGTGTGGAGTTGGTACACATCTTAATTTCTTTTTTCTTGCCCTGTCCTTCCCTCCCCTGTCTCCCTCCATCTCTCTTTTTTTTTAATGGGTACCAGGGATCAAACTCAGGACCTTGCGCTTGCTAGGCAGGCGCCAGAACCACTGAGCTAAGTCCCCGGCCCTCCCTCCATCTCTTGATCCCCTTCCCATTTGAGAAAGATAGATCTCCCTATTTCCTACTATCTGCCTTTATTTTGCTCTTTATTTATACTTTGGTTTTTCTCATATAAGAGGAAGCAGGTGATGTTTAAGCTTGTGTCTGACAGGGCAGGGGATTTAGCTCAGTGGTTCTGGCGCCTGCCTCGAAAGCGAAAGGTCCTGAGTTTGATCCCCGGTACCAAAAGAAAAAACCACACACACAAGCTTGTGTCTGAGTTATTTCACTTAACGTTACGGTCGCAAGGTACATCCATTTTCCTACACATGCCTCAAGTTATGGCATAATACTCCACTGTTTGTAAATACCACATTTTCTTTATCCATTTATCTGTTGATGGGCATAAAGCCCACTTCCAATATTTAGCTGTTATGAATTGTGCTGCTATAAACATAGCTATGTATACATCACTGTAATATGATGTCTTTAACTTTTGGAGGGATATCTAGGAGGAGAATAACTGGGTCAAATGGAATTTCTATTCTCAGATTTTTTGCTTTTTTTTTTTTTTTTTGGTACCAGGGATCGAACTCAGGAACTTTTGCCTGCAAGGCAGGCAGCAGAACTACTGAGCTAAATCCCCAGCCCTATTTTCAGTTTTTTTGAGCACTCTCCAAGTAATTCCTTACACCAATAAAAAGGGAGACCTTGATTTTTGAGACCAACTTCCAAGTAAATCACCTCTTCCATGGCTTTTATGAGGGGGAGGTGCTAGGAATTGAACTTAGGGAACAATGAGCTATATCCTCAGCACTATTTATTTATTTATTTGTCTGTCTGTCTCTTGGTTGAGACAGGGCCTTGCTAAGTACCCCATCCTGGGTACTTGTGATCTTCCTGCCTCAGCCTCCCAAGTAGGTTGGGATTACAGGAATGTACCACTATACCTGGTTACCATGGCTTTTTCACGTTGCTCACTGTTTTAGAGGTTACAGTCTGTGACTGGTTGGGCCTGTGATGAAGCAGCACGTCATGGGAGGCTAAGACAGGAGGATCACAAGTTCAAGCCCAGTGCTGCCGGGGATTTAGCTCAGTGGTTCCAGAGCCTGCCTCAAAAGCACAAGGTCCCGAGTTCAATCCCAGGTACCAAAAAAAAAGTTCAAGTCCAGCCTGGGGAACGTAGCAACTTAGCAGAACCCTGTCTCAAACTCAAAAATAAAAAAGGAAAAATAGGAACCAAGAGAGATTATGTAAAGGTGCAAATTTCCAATGCTGAATGTCATTATGTTGTATATCTAAAATGTACCAATAAAATAAAATTAATTTAAAAAAAAAAAGGACTGGGGATATAGTTCAGTGTGAAGGCCCTGAGTTTAATCTCTAGTACCTCAATCAATCAATTTTTAAGAAGACATCGGGAGAAAAATTTTGGTGACAGAACACTTCTGTCTCTTGACTCTCAATGCCAATATCCTCGTTGTGGTATTGTGCTGTAGTTCTGCAAAATGTTACCAATTAGTGAAACTTACAAAAGAACCCAATCGATTTCTATTTCTTACAATTGCATGTGAATCTACAAGTATCTCAAAAGTGATAACTGAAAAAATTTCTGACTTGGACCAGTGCCATTTATGTCTGCTTGCCTCAGAATGACCAACTATCCCCTGACTTTATCTGTTTTGTAACATCCTGGCAAACGGCCAGTATTTCTAAGGACAAGGCACCCTGCTCTTTCATCCTCCTAACAGAGCTGCTGGCCCAGGGTCACATATTACAGCTGCCCAAGTTACCACTGGTTTCCCCAGTGCTCTCTGGGTTTGTATGTTTGCCAATCTGACAGGTGAAAATAGTGTTTCAGTGCATTTAAATTTCTCTTAGCATAAGGAAGGTTGAATGTCTTTTAATATTTTTGTGGGGCTGTAAGATTTTACCCTAACCCCAGGATGTTCAGTTCTAAAGACCTCACTCATGCTCTGTGCCTGCTAGCTTTAGATTGTTAAAATTAGTTAAAATACCTAAAGCGTGTCACCTAATTCACTGTCCAGAACTGATGTCCTGAACATTGCTATCTATTAGAACAATCTGCAAACAATGCGAACATCTGCCGACCACTAGTACGTGACGGCCATGACTATTAGTCAGGATGTCTGGTGATTATCAGCATACATCAAGTGACCACTAAACTTTGTCCCCTTCCGTAAATCTGCTTGTTAACTTACCCTTCAACCCCCTATAAAATAATCTCGGACTCTGAGCCAGTTGCCTCTCAGCTACTTTGCTTTGAGAGTGCCCTTGCTGCCTCTCTCAGCTACTGTGCTTTGAGAGTGCCCTTGCTGCCTCTCTCAGCTACTTTGCTTTGAGAGTGCCGTCTGGCTAGACTAATAAAGGTCTGTTTTACTTTCCAACTTGTCCGGTGTGTTCCTTCCCGGGTGTTCGTCGCTGCAGTCAGCTCCTCGGAGCGTTTGGTAAGGCCCTCGGTCTTACATTTTAAAGTGATTTGTATTTCTTTTTCTGTGAACTTTCCGTTTATGTGTTTTGCTTGTGTAATAATGGTACCAGACTAATTTTAGAACACATGCTGCTTAGAGAAGTTTTGAAAACTTAAAAATGTAAGTTTATGGTTTTCTCTACAGACATACTGAATCAGAATAGTCCTTCTGATCCCTGAACTTCTGTGAGTTGTCGCAAACTCAAAGCAGAAGCAGCAATTCGTTATCAGGAAAAACGAGAGAAATACATATTAAGTCAGACTAGCCCGTATTTAGGTCAGTAATTTGTTTCTAAGACGCTCCCAAGATTTGCAAACCACTCAACAGACAGACTGAAATCAAGCAATGCAAATCAGCGAGTGACTACGAGACCCCTGGTAAACCCGTGTGCCTGTTCTTTCGGACCTCGCTGCTAACCCCGAAGCTTTAACAAGACTGTTCATTTAGGAAAGCACAAAAGCTTGTATTACTTATTTGGTTTCAGATTAAATTTTGAGCTATACTGAAATTAGGAACTGGCTATCTGGGAATAGCTACTTAGTACTAGCCAAGTCATAGGCTGAACCAAATAAAGCCAATACCACAAACCCTGTGGTACAAAACAATAGAAAACACCCGCTTCGGGTCCCAGGCCCGAGGGGACAGGGTGGGGCGAAGCCCGCACAAAATGCGGGGCCGGCCCTAGCGCCACTTGCCCTGCCCCGTGACGTCACGGCAGGCCCCGCCCCCAGCGGCCAGAGACTCCCGACACCACTGCGGCTGGCTCGCGCCCCGGAAGCTGCCCCTTCCCGGGGTCATGATGGGCAGCAAGATGGCGTCTGCTAGCAGGGTAGTTCAGGTAAAGGGATTCGGTCACTTTTGCGCATCCTGGGCGGTAGGGACGGTGCAGAAGTAGCAACGGCCTTAGGGAGGAAAGGCAGTGGCTGGCACAGGATGCTTGGTGACCGCGCCCGCGGCGGCACATTGGCGTGTGTGAAAACAGGGTTTTGAGTCCGTCACGTTGGGCAGTAAGGCACGATCAGCAGCTGAGGGTTCGAGCCTGGTGGTGGGGGCGCGGCACCTCGCTGGGTGGCTCCTTGCTGACCCCGGGGCCTCCCGGGCTTCTCGGCTAGCACCTCAGCCTTCGGAGTCTCCTGGCCAGGGTGCCCTCAGGAGCCGGGCCAATCGCCGCCGCCGCGTATTCTCAGCGACCTCCGCGCTCAGCCAATCGGGAGGAGGCAGGAGCGGGGCGTGGGAGGAAGCGCGCCCCTTCTGACCAGTTGTCCTTCAAGGTCTCGAGATGGTTGGGTCATTCGTGGGCCCTCCGTTCCGTGTCCTCGCCCAGGACCCGATCCCTTCAAGCATCTCGCTTCAGGCTGGGGCTGGGGGTGATGGTAGAAAAATGTGCTACATACGTTTATTGCTAGTATATATTTCTAGTGTATTAGTGTTGGTTTCACAAGACTTTTTTCCTTTTCGTTTTTGGTGCTGGACATTGAACCAAGGACTACATGCATGCTAGTCAAAGGCTGTACCACTGAGCTGCACTCCCTCCCCACCTTTTTCAAACAGGGTCTCACTGTGTTGCCCAGGCTGGCCCACAGCTCCTGCCTCAGCCTTCTGAGTAGCTGGTATTATACGTTTGCACCACTAAGCTCACCACCCCGAGCCCTTTTCCCCTGTATTTAGATAGGCAGCTAGAGTAACATTATTGTTAATCCACCTATCAACTATTAATTCCTGGCAGCTTTTGTATTTGGATCTCTCGCTGTAGTCCCTAGTTCAAATAGGAAAGGTAAAGTTAATATATAAAATAGACACCATCCTTTTTTGATCCTACTGGGGTTTGAACCCAGGGCTTTTACATTGGGCTACATCCCTGGCCCTTTTTTATTTTTGAGACAGGGTCTCAGTAAGTTGCCCCATCTGGGCTCCAATTTAGGATCCTCCTGTCTCAACTTCCTAGAATAATGGCATTACAGGTGTGCACCACCTCACCCTGATGGACACAGCGCTTTTTAATAGGTCTGTATTTTTTTGTTTGTTTTTTTTTAAACCTTGAAAGCATATTTGATGGTTAATTTTTAGCGTTGATATAAGAAATTCATTTTCCTTTGTAGTAATACATCTCCTGCCCCTTTTTATAGTACTGTTACAGGATTGAACCCAGGGCCTTCCCACCAAGCTACATCCCCAGCCCTTCTTTTATTCCTTTATTTTGAGTCTGGATCTCACAGAGTCGTTAAGTTGCTCTGGCTGGGCTCAAACTAGGGATCCTTCTCCCCTAGCCTACCAGAGTGCTGGGATGATAGCCATGCACCACCATGCCCAGCTTATATTGGTACATCTCTTTTTTGGGGGTACCGGGGATCGAACTTGGGACTTTGTGCTTGCGAGGCAGGCGCTGGAACCACTGAGCTAAATTCCCAGCCCATTAGTAGATCTCTTGTAAGACCTCTTCTGGAAGTTGCTGAAGTTGGTACCTGAATGATAACCCTAGAGCCCAGTCTTTGGTTCCATTGCAGTGACTGAGCCTCACTTACTCGTTTAGTGGGTAGTTACCAAGCATTAACTAATTAAAGATTCAGTAAGGACAGGGAGAACATGACAGTGATCTAGTATCTACCATATATAACCATATATAGCAATAATACATATATAGCTCAATCTAACATGGGTAAAGGAATTTATACCGCACAAAAGACACCCCAATAAACTGAAACATGTGAAGAGGTACCAGGAGGTACTACACAGCAATCAGAATAACTAAATTTTTTTTTTGTTGCTAGGTATTGAACCCATGGCCTCCCACTTATCTGAGCTACAGCCCCAGCTCTTATAAAAATTGAAAAGATTGACAATAGTAAAAAGTGACACTAAATAGAAAGGACCTGAAGGACCTTTGTACATTGCTGAGAGGTAGCATAAAATGGTATTGCCTTTTTAGAAAACCGTCTCTAATAATTGAACATGTACTTCTGTGACCCAGCAATTCTACACTTATTATCCAACAGGAGTGAGCACACATACCTACAAAAAGACTCATAAAAGTATTCAGAAAGCTAGGTGTATTGTCATGCACCAGTAATCCCAGCTACTCAGAAGGCTGAGGGGGCTGGGGATGTAGCTCAGTGGTACTGCTGCCTGCTTCACAAGCACAAGGTCCTGAGGTACCAAAAAGACCCTGTCTCAAAATTTTAGGTGAGCATGGTGGCACATGTCTGATATACAAGCACTCTGGGAGGCTGAGGCAGGAGGATTACATATTGTAGCCCAGCCCTGGAAATTTAGTGATTTAGTAAGACCTTGTAAAAAGGTGGTAGATATGACTGGATACCCATATGGAAATGGATTAAATAAGCTCCATTGCTTTCACTGTATATAAAGGTAAATTTATTAGCATGTTTGCAGTACATGAAGTTTACATTCATTTTAGGGAGTAGGTGCATGTAACACAGCTTAATTCTTTTTTAATCTCCTTCCCCTTCCCATCCAGCTTACTTCCTCTGTCTTTAAATCCTCTTTCCCCATTTTCATTCTTACTATTTTTCTTAGCTCATGTTTATGACATATGTTTACATTCATTGTGGACATTTAGTACTGTACATGACACATCTTAAATCTTTTTGTACCAATCCTTTGTTTTTGGTACCAGGGATCAAACTCGGGTCCTTGCACTTGTGAGGCAGGTGGCGGAACCACTGAGCTAAATCCCCGGCCCGACACATCTTAAATCTTATTTCTCTTGCCTCTTCTCCCCTCACCCTTGGTCTCCTGGATCCCTTCCCATTTGCAGAAGATCTACCTCCTTGTTTCCTTCTGTCCGTGTTTTATTTTACTCTTTGTTTGGAATTTTACTCTTTGTTTGGAAATACCGTATGGTATTTTGGTTTCCTGATATTGTATTATACATGTGCAAGCTGTTACCATAGTTAGAAACTGAATGAAGTTTACATGGGACCTCTTGTGTACTTTTTTTTTTACAGCTTCCAGTGGATCTATAATTATTATGTTCAGAGGTAAAATGTCCCCCAAAGGTGTTGAGAGGTGGGACTTTCACAAGGTGATTTGATCATGGGGGCACTGTACTCATCAATAGATTAATCCATCGATGAGTTCATTGCTGAATGTGCTGTTAAGAGGTGGGATGTGGTCCAAAGAGGTGGGTCTCTGGGGGCGTGACCTGGAAGGGTATATTCTTGTCCCCCACTGCTACTTTGACTGCTTCTTGTCTGCCACAAAGTGAGGAGCTTTCCTTCGTCAAGCCTTTCTGCCATTGCCATTTCTGCCTTGGAGCCAGCTAACCATGGACTGAAACCTACTAAAACTCTGAGCCAAAATAAACCTCTCTATTACTGGTGTTGGTATTATGTTTCAGTGATGAGAATGCTAATACAATTATTTCAAATGAAAAGGTTTTTAAAATGAAATCATACAAGTACCAAATGAAACATGAGTTTCTTTATAACCTGGGAGTGGGAAAAACTTTCCCAACTGTGACTCAAAATCTAGAAGCAACAGGAAGAAATTGATAATTTGAATTGAATTAAAAAGCAAAACCTTTTTCTCAAAAGAAAAAAAAGCTTCAAAAATGGACAAGAGCTGTGAAAAAGTTCACAGATTTTTTAAAAAAAACATGAAAATGGACCGTGGCACACAGCAGTAATCCCATCACTCTGGGAGGCTGAGGCAGGAGAATCACAAGTTTGAGGCCAGGGAACTTGCCAAAACCTTGTCTCAAAAAAATAAAAAGATCTGGGGATGTAACTCAGTGCAAAGCCTTGGGTTCAATGCCCAGGGCTGCAAAAAATAAAATGAAAATTAGCTATTTGAATAGATGACCAGCCTCTTAACAACAGAAATGAAATTAACACTTCATGAAGATAACATTTTCAATCAATTAGATTTTTCTTTTTTGGTACTATGGATTGAACTCAGGACCTTATGCTTGCGAGGCAGGCAACAGAACCACTGAGCTAAATCCCCGGCCCCAGTTAGATTTTTTTTTTTTTTAAGTCAGAGAACAGTCTGTTGGCAAGGATATAGGAAGCAGGCACTCGTTCATTGCTACTGGAATATAAAATAGTACACACAACCTCTATGAAGAGGGAGTCTGGCAATATTTAGCAAAAGTGTGTTTTTACCCTTTGACCTAGCAATCCCTTTTCCAGGAATCTGTTCTATAAATATCCTGCAAATAAGGTACAAGGGTATTCACTCTATGTCATTATTTGTAGCTGTTAACAAACAAACACATACACACTGGAAACTATCCAGATACTCATTAGTGGGGGATTTGGTGTTTATCATGAATTCACCTGACCCTCTAATTCCAATCTTAGCACATAAGCATTCTTCCTTTCCTTCCCCATCCTACATTTATATTTTCCTTCTTTCACAGGAAAGGCCTTGACTCCTCAAAAATATCCATATTGCATGCACTCATCTGCTCAGTCCTGTAATACATAAAATATGCTTTCAGAGTAGCTACACATACCCCACTGCCAACAGCCAACCTCCTATAAGTAAAAGTTCATATTTCTTTGTGACTTTTTACCTTAGGCGAAGGACATAGACTGCAGGCACTGTGTAGAGAGGTTATTTGGGCTCTTTCCTTCTCCCCTCCCCCCAGTTATATTATCTCTCTAGTACACAGTTATTTGTTTCTCTTTGTATTTAGAGTTTAAAAAGACAGTTTGAGACGGGAAAATCATAAATGAATAGGATTTGTTAATTTGTTAGGTATGGTAAAATTAATGGTTTAACAAAAATTCTTGTCTGTCAGTGATACATGTTATCAGGTGAAATAAAATGAATGAAATTTGTTTAAAGTAGGAAGGGGATGATGAAATAACAATGACTATTACTGTTCAGGTTGTGTAAAGAATATATCAGCGTTTATTATACTACTCTTTGTTTTGTTTTGTTTGAGGCAGGGTCTTACTATGTAGTTCAGGCTGGCCTTGAAGTCACTGGGTATCCTAGTCTGGCCTAGATCTTTTAATCCTCCTGCCTCAGCCTCCTGAGTGCCGGGACTATTAAGTGTGCACCGCCATGCCTGGCTACACTACGATTAATACTTTCATATGTATTTAAGTTGTCTTCCTTGAATAAAGGAGAACCCAAAAATGAGTGAGAATTTATAAGGCCGTGTGTGTGTGTGTGTGTGTGTAGGCTGTATATCTAGGATTATATATATATTTTGGTGGTGGTGATGGTACTGAGGATTTTTTTTTAAGCATACAAAGCAATGTTGAAATGGATTATTTCTCTCATATTAAATGATTATATGCACACTTTGAACTCTGTATAGTTATTCCCAACTTACACAGGGTCTCTCCATTTTTTGGCTAGTGTTTCTTGAGCATTTACTTTGTGCTAGGAATATTGCAGAAGTGCTTAATTGTCTTTCTTCCCAGGAGCCGAACTTCTATAATCATTGGCTCATTTATCTGTCCTCTGCAAAGATTCTTAAGAGAGGTCCATTGAGACTGTCTCCAAAAAAAAATCTGTACAAAAGTGACAATGAAAATAAAAAAGCAGCCAGGAGTGGTGGCCCCTGTGGTCCCAGCATTTGAGAGGCTGAGGCAGGAGGATCTCAAATTCAAGGCCACTGTGGGCTACATGTGAGGCTCTGTCTCCCCCCAAAAAAAGAATCAAGAAGAAGGTTTAAGGTTTTCTGCAGGTAAAGATAACTTTGTCTCAAACATAGCTTGGGATCTTATTGCTAAGTAGGGCAGTGAAAAATCTAGGTGAGCAAACAGGAAAAGGAGGAAAGCTGAGTAGCCTAAGAGGATTCTGTGCTGTGGAAAGATATACCAAAATTAACATCAAATATTTATACACAGAAGTAAAAATTTTTTGTAGTGTTTGGGACAAGGTCTTGCTGTGTGTTTCAGGCTGGCCTTGAACTCACTGTGTAACCCAGGCTGGTCTTGAATTTGAGGCAGTCCCTCTGCCTCAGCCTCCTGAGTGCTGAGATTACAGACCTGTGCCACCACACCAACTTAAAATGTTTATTTATTTATTTTTTGAAGCAAAACATTTATTGGTATATCTTAGATATACATAACATTCATTATAGGGAATTTGTACCTGTACGTAGTGTATCTTGCTTCTTTTTTCCCCACTCCCCACCCCTTTGATCCCTCTTCCCTTCCTTATATATAAAAGCTTTATTTCCAAAATGTTTCTTATTTAAATTTTATAAAAACTGCAACTTTAAACCAGTGGTGCAAGCTGTAATCCCAGCACGTGAGAGGCTGAGACAAGAAGGTCGCCATGAGTTCAAGGCCAAGCTGGGCTATATCGTGGAACCCTGTCTCAAAAACAAAATCCCCAAACAAAACAAAAACCCACAAAATCCCTAGGGCCGGGGATTTAGCTCAGTGGTTCCGCCGCCTGCCTTGCAACCACAAGGACCCGAGTTCGATCCCTGGTACAAAAAAAAAAAAAATCCCTGAAACTTTAATATATAAAGTGAGTCACGGGATAAAACCGCAGATCCCTAGCTCTCCCTTATTCCATTTTATCACTTGCAAAAAACACTTGACTGTCAAAAATAAAGCTGTTATGAAGAGAATGTTATCGGGAGGGGGGGCACAGGGAGGAAATTAATTTTCTAGTTTCATGAGATTCACCATGTTCTACTTATTAGGGGAAAACTACTATCCTTAATGCCCAGAGAGAGCCAGACCTGGCTTTATTCCCTAGAGGGAAGTGGTGCTAGGAAAATGGCCCAGGAGCTTACCGAGGGGAAGGTCCTTGGAGAGGAGCTCTGTAAATGGTCATTTGCCAGAGGGCAGATAGGGAAATATGGCAGAGGTCACAGTCTCTCCTGGAAAGGGCCTGGAAGCAGCAGGATGAATAAGGAAGTTCGAGTGCTTCAGAGTATCTGCAATAACAGACTGGAGACGTGAAGAGAGGCCAGGTCATACATAGCCTTGTGGGTGCCACACAAGCATGTGAACTTTATTCTGAAAACTGGAACATTTTTCAAGCTTGTAAAAGGGGAATGACAGAAGATTCTTTCAAGAAGCTTAGCTATGCTAGGAGAGAATGGTTACTAGAGAGAAAGGACGTTCTTTTAACATGAACGATAAACTTGAGGATAGAGAAGAGAAAGAAATATTCAGCATTGGCTCATGGCAACAATTGTAAATGTCCGTGCTAGACCCTATTCTATACCTGCACAAAGTGCATAATATGGAGCATATATGTACAACTATATTGCAGATAAATACACCACAACCTTGCTAGTTGCACAGTAATTTATAGATTACCTTAATTGAAAGTAAATAGTGTCCTGTTCCTTAGATTCTTAACATTGTGTATTCAGAAGATTTCACACTGATAGGTTCATTTAAAGTCTTCTGTAGGGGCCTGGGATTTAGCTCAGTGGTTCCACCGCCTGCCTTGCAAGCACAAGGTCCCAAGTTCAATCCCCGGTACCAAAAAAACCCAAAAAACAAAGTCTTCTGTAGCAGTATCTGGGATTTTAGGGGTGAAAATGTGTTAGAAAAACATTCCAAAAACATGTATTTCTGGGTAAAGGAAAAAGACAAAAGCTGTCAAGCAGGGCCTGGTAGCACATACCTGTAATCCAAACACACAGGAGGCTGAGGCAGGAGGATTATGAGTTTGAGGCCAGCCTGGGCTACATACTGAGTTCAAGGCCAGCCTGGACTACATAGCAAGACCTTATCTGGGGGAAAAAAAAAGCTAGCAAATGTTTTTATTGGTTTGGTGTAGGTTTGGGGGTTGTAGTGTTTGCTCCTTTGTGTTTTTCTACATTTTTTCCAATTTTTTTTAAACAAAATGTGTTATTTTTTATAAGTAGAAAACTTTTTAATTACCTAGTTTTCAATATGATTGGTTTTTTTGTTTTGTTTGTTTGGTACGGGGGATCAAACTCAGGTCCTTGCGCTTGTGCAGCAGGCGGCGAAACCACTGAGCTAAATCCCTGGCCCTGATTGTCTTTTATCCTGTTTAATCCAGTAGGTACCCTCATAATAGGGAAACCACACTCAATACAAATCAGGATACTTCAGTTCTTTTCTCACCAATCTGTAAGTCACGCAACATGAAATCCATATCATCCTCTGCATTGGGTTGTTTTGAAGGCTTGTAAAAGTCTTGTGATGTATAAAGTACAAAGTTAGGGCTGGGGATTTAGCTCAGTGGTTCCGCTGCCTGCCTCACAAGCACAAGGACCCAAGTTTGATCCCCGGTACCAAAAATCAAACAAACAAAAAAATACAATAAAATACAAAGTTAGGAATAGCACATAATTAATAATTTACAGATGAGCTTTCCTGGGTGAGGGACAATACAATTTAAAGTTCCTGTCAGGAGTAATGTATTTCAACAAATCTATACTATTTATACTATTACTATTTATGATGATTAAGAGATCATTGCTTTTACAGTTAATGAGGGTTTTTAAAAATGCGTTTTATTTTTCCTTTAGGTAGTCAAGCCACATACACCATTAATAAGGTTCCCTGACAGAAGAGACAATCCTAAACCCAGTGGTAAGTTGTCCTTTATCTAGATTTTTTTAAATGTATGTATGGATATTTAGAAATGACTTTTTGATTATAGGCAATATTTCTTATTTTGATATCAGAGAGACTATTTTAGCATAGCTCAAAATGATATCCTGGGTAGCATGAAGTAGAAATTGATTTGTTACTACCCCTATTTTGGGGGGGGGGGTACTGGGGATTGTACTCAGGACCTTGCACTTGCCAGGCAGGTGAGGCAACACTGAGCTCCATCCCCAGCCCTATTACCCCTATTTTAAAAGGTGTTTACTCACTGGGCAAGGTGGCATGTGCCTGTTAATTCCAGCTGAGGCAGAGGTTCAAGGCCAGCCTGAACTACATAGGGAGACCTTACCCCTCCCCAAACCAAAAACAAGGTAGGGACTCAACAGTGGATGTCTATGAACTTTTAGTGATACTGGTTTATAGTTTATATTATATGCAAGATTTTTATCCTACTTTTTTTCTATCTTTGAAAAGATTCTCCTAGTCTTATATTTGCAGGTTTCGAGGAATAGTAGGTATTCCTGTATTTCTCTGCTAGCCAACTTCTTTTCTTTTATTATTCACTCTTTACCTACTGATTCTGTATGTAACTATTTCTTGGATCACTTTAGTCCTTAGCAGTTATTGAAAATATAGACTAATGACAGAGATTCTGAAAGGGTTCTATTGTTTTTTGTTTTATCAGATCTTTGTACCTCTCTTAATACTTGATCTTTAATTTAGGGAAAATTTGAACAGATTCTATAGGGATTCTTTTTTACTTAAATATTGAAAAAATAAGATAAATAAGTGTAAAGATGTTGAGAAAACTAATTTACTGACTTTTCTATTCTCCATTGTAAGCTCTACCTGCGAACTGTACCATGTGTTGGCCTCTAAGGGCTTATGTGGCAAAAACTTATGTAGTGTAGTTCGTCCATAGTGAACTCCTTTGACTAGAAGATTCATTATTTTGCAGACTTTTTTGTTTGTAGTCTGTGCATTAAACTGCTGTTCATGGTAATGTGTAGTACTGTGATCTCATGCATGCCAGGCAGGTACTTTACTGCTGAGCTACATCCTCAGAACATCTTTTTAAAATTTTGAATCAGAGTCTTGCTGATTTGCCCAGACGGGTCTCAAGCTTGGGATCCTGCTGCCTCAGCCTCTCAAAGTAGTTGGGATTACTGGGATATGCCAGTGCACTCAGCTGTTTTGCAATCTTGTTTTCATTTTAGTCATTCACTTACTTAAGACTACTTCTTTTTTTTTCTCATTAAATAACTTTATTATCAAACACACACATAAAAAAATTAAAACCACTCGAAGAACAGTGCAAGGGGAAAAAACTACAATAATATTCAAATACAGTAGAACTCAACCAAAACAAAACTGAAAAGCATGTAAACATTTTTCCATATAACTTAAAAAAGCATCTCAAGCACCAACAAGACACCACAGGATGTGATTTGTTTCAGAAAGGTCCCCAAAACCAACATTGAACAAATAATGATCTGGAAAAAAAACTCCAGTTAGCAGACTCCACATAAGCCAGACTTCTCCCTAATTTAAATTTCAATACAGTCATATGACACACAATGGAAACAGAATCCGAGAAATATGTTATTAGGCCATTTCATCCATGTGTATCCTTAATTACACTTTCAGTTTCTCACACTAGAGAAACTATTCGGTATTTACACGTGTGTCTTATTTATTTCACTTAAGAGGATGGCCTCAAGGGGCTGGGGATTTAGCTCAGTGGTTTTGCTGCCTGCTGCACAAGCAAGGACCCAAGTTTGATCCCCGGTACCAAAAAAAAAAGAGGATGGCCTCAATATGCATCCATTTAGTTATAAATGTCTCTAGTTTCTTATTCTTTATGGCTGAGTAGTACTCCATTTTATTAAAATACCTCACATCTTCTTTATCCAGTTTCCAGTTGATGGGCACTTGGGCTATTTCCAAGCTTTTGCTATTATTAACCTGCAGCTATAAACATGGGTGCACATATATCGCTGTGGTAAGATTTTTTTTTTTTTTGGTACCAGGGATCAAACTCAGGACCTTGCACTTGCGAGGCAGGTGCCAGAACCACTGAGCTAAGTCCCGGGCCCAAGATTCTTTTAATTCTTTTGTGAAGATATCCAGCAGGGGGATAGCTGGGTCCATTTAAGACTACTTCCTAGCTGGGCATGGTAGTGCACGCCTATAATCCCAGCACTCAGGAGGCTGAGGCAGGAAGATTGCCATGAGTCTGAGGCCAGCCTGGGCTACATAGTGAGCTCAACGGAAGCCTGCATACAAAGTGAGACCTTGTCTCAACAAAACAAAAACAACAACAAAAAAATTACTTCTAACTGAGCATGGTGGCTTGCACTGGTCATTCCAGCTACTTCGGACAATGAAACAGGAGGATCCCTTGAACCCAGAAGTTTGAGGCCAGTCTGAGCAGTATAGTGGGATACCATTACACACACACACACACACACACACACACACTGGGGTAGGGGTGTAACTTAGTGCTTAGCATGCATGAGCTGCTGGGTTCAATCCCCAGCACTGCAAAACCCATTCAAAAAAAAATACCCCTTATTTCTTTTAAAATGAACATTATGGGGCTGGGGATTTAGCTCAGTGGCGCTGCACCTGCCTCAGAAGCTCAAGGTCCTGAGTTCGATCCCTGAGACCAAAAAAAAAAAGAATAAATAAATAAACATTATGAAATTATAGCCAACTGAATATTCTACATTTACCTCTTACAATTACAATACTTCAAGACTTATTTGAAGAATGACCTGATTTCATTAAGAATGACTTGATTATTCAACAGTAGATAACTGAAAATAATATTTTAAGGAACCTGAGTGATTTCTCTAATTTGATTTTTTTCCTTTTTTAAATTTTAGTATCAGAAGCTTTGAGATCAGCAGGGATCCCATCTCACTCTTCTGTAATTTCACAGCATTCTAAGGGAAGTAAATCACCAGAGTTGCTGATGCATCCGGGTCCACCAGACACTGCAGAAATACTAAAAACGCTACCTCAGAAGTACAGAAGGAAACTTATATCTCAAGAGGAAATGGAGTTTATCCAAGTATGTGTTTGCTTTTTTGTTGTTGTTTGTTTGTTTTTGTACTGAGGATCGAGCTCAGGACCTTGTGCTTGTGAGGCAGGCACGGTGCCACTGATCTAAATCCCTGGCCCAATGTGTGTTTGCTTTTTTATCACAAGACCATGCAAAACCCCATAGCATTCTGGCTTTAGAATTTCACTTGGTGACTTACACTCTTATAATCAAGTGTGTTCAGACCTAAGGCAGAGAGGCAGGCCAGGACGGAGAAACAGACCTTGGCTGGAACCCTTAGTAAGTGTGCACAATATGTCACGAGATAAAACCACATGACACTTGCCATGGTGGCACACTGCTGTAATCTCAGCACTCATGAGGGTAAGGCCTGAGCCTGGATTACAGAGTAAAACTCTCCAGAAAACCACAAAAACCTGCCGGGGGGATGTGGTGTAGTGGTTGAGCACTTGATCCCTGAGACCCTGGGTTTGATCCCCAGCACCACCAAAACCGAAACAAAACAAAAACAAAAACAAAACCCCAAAAACTCTGAGGTTTTCAACAATTCTTCATAGTAAAAACAGCTGTTGAGACCAAGAAATTTGAGGACAACTCATATAGATCAACCTTGAGTTGCTTCAAGATCTGAAATTCTAACAATCGATGTAAGTCCTGCCAAACTATGAAAAACCTGGCATTGTTTTTTTAAAAAGCTAAAGATCATCTGCCTAAGATTATGTAAATCTGTATAGTGGTTATGAAAACATTTCCTATGATAATTTAAAATCTAATCTTACTGCTTTGTTTTCCTTTTCAGCGTGGAGGTCCAGAATAATGATTGTGGCTGCTATTTGTCATCAGGCAAAAGAATTATCTTTACAATAAAGGACTTCCAAAATGACATATGAAAAGTTGTATGTTAAACAACCTTAATAAATCTTCTGCAAAGAGGGCTGGGGATTTAGCTCAGTGGTTCCGGCGCCTGCCTCGAAAGTGCAAGGACCCGAGCTCAATCCCCGGTACCAAAAAAAAAAAAAAATCTTCTGCAAAAAGAAAAAAAGAAACATAGAAAATTTAGATGGATACTTGTATCTTCTAATTTATGTATCTTGGTCAGCTTCCCCACAAGCTTACCTAATTGTTTATACACATTATACTTATTAAAGTATACATTTGAAAATGTTAGCCTATTAAATTACTCTTGACAAACTAGGAAAAGCACACCATCTATAGTAAACTATAGATTTCCTATGATCTCACTTTCTGATTCTGTTTAGAAATAGAAAAAACTTACTAGATAGAATTACTCCATTAGGGAAGTAGTTTTCCTGAAATTAGATGAGAATCAGTAAAATAACTACATTATTCTTACTTCTGCAATGTTTATTCATTCACAAGGTTACTGGAGTAAACTGGCTTAATAAGCATATCCTATTGTAAATGACTGAAAAGTATATAACCAATGACTGGGATTAAGACATGGAAGACAATTCAAAAAGATGTATTTGTAGCCTTTATTGAGGAAAAAAAGTATAAAATAGAAAATAAAGAGATTAAAATGAATATAGATAGGAATAAATGTTTCACAGAAATTGTAGTTTTTGTTTGGAGAATGTTAAAGTCTTGTTCTTTGGTTTCTTTGATTATTTTGTGTTTGGTCACATGTGCAAATCCTGATGACCCATTAACTTTCTCAAACTTAGTATCTGAAAACCACATAAAGTCAACCTCCATATTTGGCTTATGAAGGCAAGCTGTGAAACTTTAATAGGGTCTTCCTGTGCCAAGGATATGTACAAAATTAAAGCCTCACAAAGCTAAATAAATTGTCTTCCATATCTGTGATGATTTCTAGAATATACTTTAAAGTCATCCCTGATATGAAAGGTAGCTCATGAACAAAACACAGTGGAATTGTTGAGTACATTTTCATATTTGTTCAGTTGCCTGTGGGTTCAGCCTAACTTTTTCTACTATTCGAGTTGATGTTCTTCTCTTTTATTTATTTTATTTTTTTGTTTTGTTTTTTGGTACCAAGGATCTAACTCAGGACCTTGCGCTTGCTAGGCAGGCACAGTGCCACTGAGCAAAATCCCCGGGCCTGTTCACTTAAATTGTGCTGTAGCTTAGGGTGAATGTTGCCCAACACAAATAGGAGATAGGGGATTGGGTTTGATGCCAGCAATAAGCTGCTCTGATGACTTGTGAAAAATATATGATTTAGCATATTTTATTTAAAAGATTATTTGGAGCTGGGTGTGGTGGCACACTCCTGTAATTGCAGCACTTGGGAGGCTGAGGCAGGAGAACTGCAAGTTTGAGGCCAGCCTGGCTATATAGTGAGTTCAAGGTCAGCCTGAACTACATAGCCTGTCTCAAAAAATAGAATTTGGAGTTGGGCGCAGTGGTGCACACCTGTAATCCCAGCACTGAGGGAGGCTGAGCCAGGAAGATAACAAGTTCAAGTCTACCTGGGCAACTTAGACCTTGTCTCAAAAAATAGGACTGGGCTGGGGATTTAGCTCAGTGGCACCATGCCTGCCTCACAAGGGCAAGGTCCTGAGTTTGATCCTCAGTACAAAAAAAAAAAAAAAAAAAAGACTGAGGATGTAGCTTAATGGTGGAACAACCCTGGGTTCCATCCCCAGTAGTGCACCTCCCCCCAGAAAAAATTTTTTTTGGGTACCAGGTATTGAACTCAGGACCTTGTGTTTGTGAGGCAGGCAGTGGAACCACTGAGCTAAATCCCTGGCCCCTCAAAATTTTTTATTTGAGAAAATTACTTAAATAGTAGCACTGTTTTCCTTTTCCCCCTTAGCTTTCTTATTTATTTTTGCTTTCAAAAACTAGTGCAGAACAGGGGATTTAGCTCAGTGGTTCTGCCGCCTGCCTCACAAGTACAAGGTTCCAAATTTGATCCCTGGTACCAAAAAAACCCAAAACAGTAGTGCAAGTAATGAAGAGTGGTTTGAATAACACTGGAACAATGGGTGAAAACATGAATACCACAAAAAAAAAATTAAAAAAAAAATACCACAGCTGTGGGTTTTATGTGAAGGCAAGCTTTATTGCCATGAAAGGGGAAAGGGGAAAAAAGATCACTTGTATAGGATATGTGAGTACAGGTTTGGCTAAAAAGCATGGCAGTGGGATTTGCTATAACGGGATTCTTTGTGAAAAGAATTCTGGCAAGGCTTAAAGTCCCATAGCTTTTATTTGCATGTAGGGATTAAAGACTTCATGCAACCATCAGCAGATTGCTTAATTTGTCCAGGTGTCAGCTTTCCAGTACTGTACAGAGTAACAGGCTGGATGAATTAGTGTATTATCTATTACTTTGTAGCAAACTGCCCCAAAATTAAGTGGCTTAAACAAATAATCACACACACCCCAAAGCCAGTTGTCACTTAATAGCTCATAGTTACCTGAGGTCTGGGTCAGGAGTTCCAAAGCAGCTTCCCTGTGCTGCTGTGACTCTCAGGAGGCCACCATCAGCAGGCATTTGAGAGCAAGGCGAGGGCTGGCCAACCCACTCCTAGGTGGTGCACTCCTATGGCTGGCAAGTTGATGCTGCCTGTTGGCAGGAGGCCTCAGCTCCTCCGTGTGGGCACAGGGCTGCCAGAGTTAATTTATGACATGACTGGCTTCTCCCAGCACAAATGATCCAAGAGTTTAATGACAAGCCTTTGATGACCTAGTTTCCAAAATCACTTCTGCCATATTCTATTGATCACACAGAGCAGCCTATTTTCTTTGTGGGAGATAAGGCAAAGATAATTACAACCTTCTTAAAAGCTGGCTAATACAGATATGTAGAAGTGCTTTATAAACTGTAAAATGCTATGCAAATGCTTAATGGCTTTGTAAATACAATACACTGTTTCATTACATTCAGATGTTCCAGGCTAGGGGTGCAGCACAGTGGTTCATTATGTGTTCAGCATGCACAAGGCCCTCTAGGTTTTGTCCCCAGCACCAAAATAATGTCTCAAGATAGGAATGTACACGTCAGTAGCATGGTACAGTGTGAATATCAATGTCCATACCATAACATACTTAGGAATCTGAAGCCTTCTAGTTGTACCATCAGATCAGCTCATTACTTATTTCTACTACAAGTGAGATTAAATGACTGTCAATAATGTCTTTCAGAAGGAACTTTGACCTTGGCACCCTGCATCACCAGGTATGATTTGTTACAGTTAAAAATGGAAAAGAAAAAAGAAATATGTATCTCAGCACTTTGAGAGGCTGGGGCAGGATTGCAAGTTTGAACCCAGGCTGGGAAACTAAGCAGTGTAGCAAGACTGGCTCAAAATAAAAAAATAAAGACTGGGAATATACCTTAGTGCAAAAGTCTTGGGTTCAAAAGTACTACACACACACACACACACAAAGTGGTAAGGATAGTGGGGTTTTCTGCAATGTATGAGAGTTTTATGTAGATCCAAGTAGTGACAGGGAGAAAGATAGGCAACCCATGAAGGACCACTCCTGTGTCTGAGGAGCTATTCCTATTCCCCAATAAATATTCCTACTCTTAAAAAGGGGCGGGGAGATGACTAGTAATGACTAATTAAACATTTGTCAGAGACTAATTGGGGATTTACAAGTTGTTATTGCTTTGTGTCTAGATGTCCCCCCAGAAGCCTCATGTGGTCATAGGTGGGCTTTCAAAGAGGTGGCTGGATCTGGAGTATAATGCTGGGATTAAGGGTGTGTGATTACTAAATCAGTCCACTGGTTGATTTGGCACCACCCTAATCCTGGTAGCCTAGATAGAGTATAAAAGGGACAGAAAGGGCTGGGGATTTAGCTCAGTGGTTTCGCTGCCTGCTACATAAGTGCAAAGACCTGAGTTTGATCCCCGGTACCAAAAAAAAAATAAATAAATAAATAAAAGGAACAGAAAGTAGCTGCTAAATTCCCTTGCTTGCTTTGCTACTGTCTGCCCGCCATGAACTGTTTCTCCCCCATGATGCTTGTCTGCCATGCCACCCTGCGGTGGAGCCAGCCCACTATGAGATGAAACCTCTACCAACTGTAAACCAAATAAACCTTTCCTCCCTTAACTTTGGGTGTCAGGTGTTTTTTCTCAGCAATGAGGGAAATAACTATGACACAGGTGTAAAGTCAGTTAAGCCTCAGAGCAATCCTTTGTGTCCTATTACAGAGAAGGAAAGGAGGTACAGATAATAATCTGCCTGCCATAACCTAGTGATTGAAAGGCAGAAAATCTGGTTCTAGAGCAAAAAACCCAATTGCTACACTAACCTGTTGAAATTACTGTATTGCCGTTAGTATTCTGTTGCCATCTTCAACACAACTCTGAAAAATGAGGATCATCAACTTAGAAGTATGGAATGCAAAGAAAAGGGAAATAATTGCATGCTGATAGCTGGTCCAGCTCAGAAATTTGGAACCATTCTTTCCCTGCAACTCAGAAAATCCTGTTGGCTAGAGGTAAAACTGTTACCACCCTCGCAAAGCATCTGGATTATTGCAGTAATTCTCTAGCAGGCCTTTTTTTCCTTGCCGTTTTAAGTTTCTAGTGTAGTGTCTCTCAATAGCCAGAGTGAACCTTTTAAAATATTGTCCAAACATAATTTGTTTGCCCAAATCCCCAAAGTGGCTTTTCAGTGATTTCTTGTATCACTCTATCTAAAACTCCAACATCCTGCATCATTATCCCCACTCCCTGTCCCTGCTTTTTATTGTGTCTGTAGCCTTTATCATTGTGTATCATATTTGACTTCCTTATCTCCCACTTGTTTGGATTTTTTAGAGTCTACACAGCGCTTGGGACACAGAAAGCACTCAATATATATTCGCTAAATAAATAAATTTAACATGTTTGCTCTATAGACACTTATGATAAGTTCCGTACTTTTCACAGTTTAAATTATTTTTCCCGGTTTTGTGGTACTGGGGATTGAACCCAGGGCTTTCGAATTGAGTTACACCCCCCTCAGCGCTTTTTAAATTTTGAGACAGGGCCTGGCTAAATTGCCTAGGCTTGACTTGAACTTGTGATCCTTCTGCCTCAGCCTGCACAACCATGCCCGGTCCGTTAGACTTAACAGCTACTATGTGCGAACTTTCTGCATGTTTCATTTAGTTCTCAAAAGCCACCTTTGATGGGACCTGAGATTTAGCTCAGTGGTTTCGGAGCCTATTGCGCAAGCGCAAAGGACCCGAGTTCGATCCCCGGTACCAAAAGAAAAAAAACCCCACCTATGATGTAGTCTACCATTTCCATTTAGAGGACAAGAAACCTATTTCATAAAACACACGTTTTATTAGAGTTGGTTTTTGTTTCCCTAGGCTTGTTTCTTTACGAAGGGACTGGTATTAATCCTGACCAGCCTTGAAGAATTTGGCGTTCCGGGCCAGGGATGTAGCTCAGTGGTTCCGGCGCCTGCCGCGCAAGCACAAAGACCCAAGTTCGATCCCCGGTACCACAAAAAAAAAAAAAAAGAAAGAAAGAAAAAGAAAAGAATTTGGCATTCAGTCTAACCAGAGATTAAGGGAGGGAAGAGGGGAGCAGGCGTCCATAACAACCATGGCGACTGGACGCGCTTGAGCAAGAACCTGAAGGCGAGATCATTTATAAGGCCAAGTCTTCCACATTTATATACACCCATCAAATCCGAACGCAGAACACTACCAGAAGGCAGACTCGTCCTTCGTAGTGAAAAAAATACCCGAATCCAAACGGTAACAGAGGGAGACAGACCGCCGAAAACACACAGCTTCCGGAAACAAGTCTCACCTGACACTTCACTCAGCTTCCGAAGCTGGCTCCGCCCGGACCCTTTTATGCGCGACCCGACCATCCCGGAAGTGAGGCGGAGCTCCTAGACGTCTGCATCCAGTGAGCGGAAGTATGTGTTAGTGGCTCTCGGGCAGCTCTGAATTCTTACTGTCCAGCGCGCTCGCTCTTTTCGGCTGAAGTCGGGTTTGTGCGTGGAATGGCTGTAGACGTGAAGTCTCGAGCAAAGCGCTATGAGAAACTGGACTTCCTCGGGGAGGGACAGGTGAGAGCTGGAACTGGATTGAGAGGACATAGAGGAGAGAGACCGAGCCGCCTCGGCCTCTGCGGGTTGCGCTGGAGCCGCGGGACTGACCCGGCTACTCGTCCTCCCTGCTGCCCCTCGTTACTTCCTGGGGGGCCCCTGGGGCGTTCCCTCCTTCCTGAAGAGCAGGCCGGAGCGGGACGTGGACCGCGCGACCGCGTTCCAGGCCCCAGCGCGCCCGCTAAGAACCCGGGTCCTCTGCGAGCGCACGCACCTCGGCCCCAACTTGTCCCTCTCTTTCTAGTTCGCCACAGTTTACAAGGCCAGAGACAAGAACACCAACCAGATCGTCGCCATTAAGAAAGTAAGTGAAAGGCTCAGGTATTTTCCTCTTCGTCTCCATGAATGTGTCCGGGTGGCCGGTTTTCCATCCTTGGCCACACTGATAACGCGGTTACTCTTGTCGTTTCCAAGATGATAGCATTACTCGGGGCCTTGTGCTCCAAGATGGAGCTCTGGAGTTGAACTAGTTTTCGCTGCATTAATGTGAATTACAAAGAAAAAGCACTATGTTATTTTTGCTGCATAGACTCGGACGTCAGCTGAGGGGACAAGAGCCGCCCCATCTGTTGAGTCCTCAAAACTAGTTGATACCATTATCTTTCCAGGTCACTGGGTTTGCCTCACTGCGTCCACTCTGTGTCATAGTTGTATAATCTGTGCACAAATTTACCACGAAAGGCCTTCGGGAGCTTTAACAGTACTGATGTGCATTTTCTTAAATGATTTAAGTAACTTTTGTTTGGTAATTTTTTTTTCGGTACCGGGGATCGAACTAAGGACTTCACGCTTGTGAGGCAGGCGCGGTGCCACTGAGCTAAATCTCCAGCCCAGAGTAACTTTTGTTTTGGAGACAGGGTCTTGCTATGTAGCTCAGGCTGGCCTTGAATTTATGGTGATCCTGCCTCAACCTCTTGAGAGTTGGGATTACAGGTGTGCGCCACCATGCCTGGTGCGCATCATTTCTTAAGTGTGTGTGTGTGCGTGTGTGTGTGCGTGCGCGCAGTTTTGTTTCTTTTTTTCATCCCCAGTTTTAGACACTATCTGGCCTTTCTATTCTGTTTGCTTTTGGTTTTGGTAACGGGATCGAACTCAGAACCTTGCAGAGGCAGGCTGGGGCACCGCTGAGCTAAATCCCCACCCCTAGCCCTTTCTATTGTGAACATTAAGGATTTGGTGCTATGGATCTCCCCTTTTAAAAACATAATTTCGGGCCAGGGATTTAGCTCAGATTATATCGAATTTATTTTTTGTGGTGCTGGGGATTGAATTTGGCCTTGTCCATGGTAGGCAAGCACTGGATCCTGAGCTACATCCCTGACCCTTTTTACATTTTAATATTTTGAAACAATCACTAAGTTACTCAACCTGCCCTCAAACTGATGACTCTCCTGTCTCAGCCTCTTGAGTAGCTGGGATTACAGGTGCATGCTACCACACTTGGCTCACATTGAATTTATGTTTCTGTTTCCCAGTTTGTATATCTAATCCCTTATTGGTGGTCTTTTAGATTATTTCTCATTTTTCAGTATTTGTCTCAAACATATGTATATCAGAATGATATTAATATTGTATATTTTCAAACAGTATGCATCTGCATAGGTGTATATTTGTATAGAGGATGTATTCCACAAATTGGTTTTTTTTATTTGTTTGTTTTGGTACTGGGGATCAAATTCTGGACCTGGCTCTTGGGAGGCAGCTGGCGGAACCACTGAGCTTAAATCCCTGGCCCTGCAAATTGTTTTTTCTGAATCAACATTATTTCAGAAATCCTCCATACTGTTACATATGCGTAAGGTTTATTCTTGCTCATTGGTGATTAGATTCTGTTGTATGACACTGATATTTTTTTGGCAAAAATAAAACTGTTTTACATCGAATATTTCCATGCTCTTTGACAGTTTAAAACTACATAAGCTGAAAATTGTAGATCTAGGTTACAAATCTGTTTCTGCATTTAGTTTTATTACCCTATAGTTGCTTACCACCAAATCTTTCATATAATTGCCTGCCCACACCTTAGTTATTTTTAATTCATGTTCTCCATTGGCGGCAGTGAATCAGTCAGCTAATTTTTCAGAAAAAATTCTTGGTTGGTGAACTTTCTTAACGCCTGGATATCTGAGAATGCTTTCCATTTATTTTGCCTTCATACAGAAATAACTTGGCAGGATATATAACTCTTGGTTCACTAAAACTGTAGCAATTGTTCCATTGTCTTCTGGCATTTAGAATTGCAAGAGAAAAATCTCAGGTCACCCTGACTTTTGTCCTTTTATGGGTAACCTGGTTCTCTGTTTGGATATGTGCAGAATTTTTTTTTTATCCTTGATATTTAAAAAAGTCAGCAGAAAATGTCTAGCGGTGTTTTCTTTTCATTAAACTTGCTTATTGGTTTTTGTCTTTAATGCCCTGTAGTATAAGATGTTTAACACTTCCAGCTTTTCTCTGGAGACTGATCTCTTTCAGGAGGAGGTAGTTAGTTTCTCAGTTACTGAGTTCTGTGCTCCTTCCCTTTCCTTCCTTCCTTCCTTCCTTCCTTCCTTCCTTCCTTCCTTCCTTCCTTCCTTCTTTCCTTTCTTTTCTTTCTTTTTTGTTCTTTTCTTCTGAATTGTAGGATTATGACCTTTTCAGCAGCTTTCCTTAGTAGTGGGATCCAATAATTCACGGCAGTCTTCTAAAGCACCAAATACGAAGTTGAAGAACATTCAGGAGGGTTTCTGTTTTGTCATCTCTCAGTGAAATTTTCTAGTCACATTCTTCTTTATAGATATTTAGGGTGTTTGTGAATGTTTTCCTGTAATCTAGTCCTCTCTGGACACTGAGTTGTTGTTATTGTTGTGGTGGCGGCGATGGTATTTTTAGTTGTTTTGAGACAGGGTCTTGCCATGTAGTTCATGCTGACCTTGACCTCATGTAGCCCAGGCTGGCCTTGAACTCACATCAAATCCTGCCTCAGCTGCCTGAGTGCTGGGATTACAGGCATGCACCACCATGCTGAGCACCGTGAGTTGTCTTTTGTGCATGTTTGTGTTTCTCTGGAGAACACAGTTAAAACCAATCATGAATTGTTGCCTCAGTATTTCAACATCAGCTTCAGCAGATAAGGTCAAATTGCTCTCTAAAATAGTTAGACCAGTTTTCTTCCCACCACATTCTCAACATCGTTTGTATTATCAGACTTTCTGACATTTATTATCTGGGTCAAAAACAGCATATTTTTGCTCAGTTAAACTCTCTGATTGCATCATCTTTTTTTAGACTTATTGACTTTCTTAGACTTTCTTCTATTTTTCTGTGAATTACTTCTTTCATTGTTTTGGTGGTTTTGGGGATAGAACCCAGGACCTCACACATGCCACCAGTGACCTGTATTTCTGGGCTGGGTTGCTTATATATTTTCTCTTTCTATTGATTTAAAAAAATTCTTTTATTTTGTTTGTTTGTTTGATTTGGTTTGTTGAGACAGGGTTTCCATATGTAGTTCAGGCTGTCCTTGAACTCACTGTGTAGTCCAGGCTGGCTTCAAAGTCATGGCGATCCTCCTGCCTCAGCCTCCTGAGTGCTGGAATTATAGGTATGCCCCACCATACCCGGCTTCTTTGTATATTCTAGATATTGATCCTTTCTCAGAAATATGCATTGCACATACCATCTCCCAGTCTTTAGCTAGGCTTCTAGTTTTCTTATGGTATCTTTTAAGGTACTGAAAGTTGGATTTTAATGTGGTCAATTTTCATTTTTTTCCCTTGATAGGTTTACTTGTGTGTATTTCTTCCAGATTATATGGAATTTTCCTTTATTTTCTTTCAAAAATTTAGAAGTATTTTAATGTTTAGATCTTAATTCATCTACAGTTAATATTTGTACATTATATGATATGCAGATCTAATGCTTTTTTCCCTAGCTGTCCCAACACTATTAATGACCTGTTCTTTTTTTTTTTCCCAAAATATTCTTTTGTTTTTTTGTTCTTTGATACAGGGTCTTGCTATATAGTCCAGGCTGGCCTCCAACATGGCAGCCTTTCTGCCTCAGCCTGAGTGCTGGGATTATAGGTGTGCACCTCTATGCCCTGCTGATAACCTGTTCTGTTCCCCTATATACCTGGGGGATAGGTTTTGTTATATACTTGGGTCCATTTCTGGGCACTCTATTCTCTTCCAATGACTAATTGTTTTCATTCCTGCTGAAATACTATAATATTTTTCATTACTATTGGTTTCTTTTTTTTGGTACCAGGGGTCGAACTCAGGACCTTGCACTTGCAAGGCAATCGACTATTGGTTTCTAATAAGTTTTGAAATCTGTTAAGTTCCATATACTGTACCTTGTTTTTCTTGTCTGAATTGGTCTTGGCTAGTATATGAGCCAACTGGGAAATTTGAAACCATCAGGAAAATTTGACTAGGAACCACTCCTAGGTATTAGGTGCTACTATGGCATTATTGTTAAGTTTGAAAGTGGCCTTATGGTTATGCAGGAATGTCCAAGTCTTTAGAGATGCTTAACGTATAGGGATAAAGTGATATGAAGTATAGGATTTGCTTTCAAATATTTTACCCAACAAATGAGAAAGGGTGAATGAATGAAGTAAGTGTAACATACTAGTTAGTCACTGTTACATCCAGGTACTAAGTAAAAGGCTTCATGAGATTATTCTTTATTATGTTTGGAAAATGCAATAATTAATTTTTTGTGTGTGTGTATGGAACCAGGGATCAAACTCAGGACCTTGCCCTTGCCAGGCAGGTGCAGTGCCACTGAGCTACATCCCCGGCCCAATAATTAAAAATTTTTGCTCTTTTTTATTTTGTTCTTTTTCTTATAAATTTTAGAATCAGTTTGTCGCTTTTCTGAGTGATATAAACATACACACACTGTTAGGTGGGTGCTCTCTTTTATTTATTTTTCTCTTCTTTCTCTTATTTATTTGACAGTGCAAAGGATTGAACCCAAGGCTCTTCTCTAAGCCATACCTACAGCCCCTTTCCTTTGTGATTCATGATTCCCATTCTCCTTTTGCCTCCTAGTACTAGCTACGTGTGAGTTACTACATATTCTTGCTGTAGCTAAATTTTAAAGTGTTTATAGATTATGTTTTAAGTCTAGTGCACACCTATAAACCCAGTATTTGGGAGGCTGAGGCAGGAGGATCACTGTGAATTCAAGGCCAGCCTGGACTATGTAGCAAGACCTTGTCTCCAAAAAAAAAAAAAAAAAAATGTCAAACTTCTCAGATGAATAAGTAGAAACAGGAAATAAATGTATGAAAAAATGTTCAACACCGTGGTCATTGGTGAGATGCAAATTAAAACAACACTGAAATTCCATCTCACTATAGAAAGAATGGCTGCTATCAAGAAGTTAACCAGGCGCGCCCCCGCCGGCTCCTGGTGCGCCCTCTCGTGCGCCATGATGTGCAGGGTTGATAGAGGGCCGCTCGGGCGGGCTGGCCAGCGCTCGCCGGGCAGCCAACCTGGGCGCCAGGGCCGTGGTGGTGGAGAGCCACAAGCTGGGCGGCACTTGCGTGAATGTTGAATGTGTACCCAAAAAGGTCATGTGGAACACAGCAGTCCACTCTGAGTTCATACATGATCACTTTGATTATGGCTTTCAGAGTTGTGAGAGTAAATTCAATTGGCGTGTAATAAAGGAGAAGTGGGGCACCTACATGAGCCTCCTGAACACTATCTGTCAAAACAATCTCACCAAGTCTAATATAGAAATCATCCATGGCTATGCAACATTCACAAGTGATCCCCAGCCCACGGTAGAGGTCAGTGGAAAAAAATACACTGCTCCTCACATCCTGATCACCACAGGCGGCATGCCCTCACTTCCTCGGGAGAGCCAGATCCCTGGTGCACACCTAGACATAACCAGGGATGGGTTTTTTCAGCTCGAAGAATTGCCGAGGCATAGCATCATCGTGGGCACAGGTTACGTTGCTGTGGATATAGCTGGGATCTTCTCCACCCTGGGCTCTAAGACAGTGCTAATGATACGGCATAAGGTACTCAGAGATTTTGATTCACTAATCAGTTCCAATTTACTGAAGAGCTGGAGAACGCCGATGTGGAGGTCCTGAAGTACTCACAGGTCGAGGAAGTTAAAAAGACTTCCACGGGCTTGGAACTCAGCGTGGTTACTGCAGTTCCTGGTAGGAAACTCACCTTGACCTCGATTTCGGATGTTGACTGCCTGCTGTGAGCCATTGGACGGGATCCAAATTCCAAGGGCCTGAATTTAGATAAGCTGGGTATTCAAACTGATGAGAAAGGTCTTATCATAGTAGATGAATTCCAGGACACCAGTGTCAAAGGCATCTACGCAGTTGGGGATGTGTGTAGAAAAGCTCTTCTGACTCCAGTTGCAATAGCTGCTGGCCGAAAACTTGCCCATAGACTTTTCGAATGCAAAGAAGATTCCAAGTTAGACTATGACAACATCCCCACTGTGGTCTTCAGTCACCCTCCTGTTGAGACAGTAGGGCTTACAGAAGATGAGGCCATTCATAAATATGGAAAAGACAATATTCAACCACCTTCACCCCAATGTACCATGCAGTGAGCACAAGGAAAACAAAATGCGTGATGAAAATGATTTGTGCCAACAAAGAGGAAAAGGTGATTGGGATCCATATGCAGGGAATTGGATGTGATGAAATACTATAGGCTTTTGAGTTCAGAGGCAGTCCGGTAGTTTGTCCCTTCTCCTTAATAAGGGCTTGTTGTGGTTAAAAAAAAAGAAAGAAGTCAACCCATAACAAATGTTGACGGGGCTGTGGGGAAAAAGGAACCCTTTTCCACTGTTGGTGGGAGTGCAGACTGGTGCAACCACTGTGGAAATCAGTGTGATGATTTCTCAAAAAACTAAAACTAGAGGTTCCATTTGACACAGTATTCCCCTTCTTGATATCTCCCCAAAAGAATTAAAAGCCTCATACCACAGCGATATATGCGCATTCATGTTTATAGCGGCACAGTTTGTAATAGCTAAAGCTTGGAAACAGCCCAGATGCCTTTCAACTGACCAGTGGATAAAGAAAATTTTTTTAATGCAGTGGAGTACTACTCTGCCATAAAGAAGGATGGGCTTCAGACATTTATAGCTAAATAGATGGAGCTTGAGACCATACTCTTAAGTGAAATAAATCAGACACACATGTTTAAATACTGCATTGTTTCTCTAGAGTGAGGAACTGAAAGTAGAAATAAGGACTGAAATATATAATAGATACTAGGAAATGAGAAGAAAATGTTCAAATGGGAAGGGGAACAAGGGAGGAGCGAGGGGAAAAGGGAAGGGACAAGAAAAAAAGTGAAAATAGAAGGAAAAAATGGAAACAAAGCTTTTGTACATAGGGATGGGAGGATACTTGAGGGGAATGGGATAAAATAGAACAAAATTTATTTTTTTTTAAAATTAAAAAAAAAATTTAAAAAGGATTTGTACATGGGGGCTGGGAATGAGATAAAATAAAATTAAGAAAATTTAAAAGTACATAATTTAATGCATATTTATTTATTTTAATAATTTAGTTCCTATTATAATAAAACTACAAAAAGCCAAAAATAACAAGAACCTCAAAAGTATCCTCATATCACATCCAGATGTTGTGATGTTTTTATATTCTCTCGCCCAGTGATTCTCTTGCTTTGCTTTCTTTTGTTCCTTAGTTTGGCAAATGCAAGACTAAGGCATGAAGCACCACCCTTAATCCCATGCTCCAGATGATTCTTAAGCATCTGCATTTTGGGAAAGACCTGGCAGCAGCCCATGCACGTAAAGCCACTATACAAGTCCTACAGCCCTGCAGGTGTTTTGGCACTGGGACCTGCTTCCTGGGCTGAATTCTCAGGTGGCTTCTCAGCATCTTCCCTTTCCTCTTGGCCTTCCCTGTCCAAGCCATCTTCAGTGTCAGTTAGGATGTCTTTTAGACACATAAGAGAGGCTGGCTTTTGGAGGGATCTTCTCAGGATAGGTAATTTTTGCTATTCTTAGCATTTTTGTAAAGGGCTCCACATCTTCTGTATCCTCCAAGGCAGCCACATCCCTTTTCATTTGAACAAGCTTGTAGTAAATATTCAAGACTCTTCTTTTCAGTAAATACTGCAGATTCTGAGGGGTTATTGGCCAAGGAGGAAGGTAAATGGGAATGTGTCACGAAGGAGAAATTCTCCCTCTTCATCAAATCTTGATTTAAAAGCACCTTAGAGGATCTAGGCCCATCCTGGTGCATAAGAATGCACTTGCTTGAAGAGATGCAGGGCAAATGTTCTGAGGCTGAGAAATTCTCTCCTGCATCCAGATTTGAACTTGGGACCACCTTATGTGCCTCAGGGGCATCCTGTGGAGAGTTCTGCAATTCTGCATCCAAGAATTTGTCTTCATAGGAGAAGTCCTCTGAGGTTGAGGAAGAACTATGTACCACTTTGTGGCCTTGAGTTTGGGCCAGTACATTGGCTCTACCCTGCAGAGTATCTTGTAAATCCAACTTTCCTCTTGTACCCCTTAACTTTCTCACAGGTTGTTTTAAGAATTTCTTCTCCAGGTATTTTTTCTTCTCTTTATGTTTTATGGTTCAACTCTTTGGAGAATGGCTGATATGAAGTAAGATTCTATCTGAGACTGTTCTCAGAGAATTGTTAGTGTTGATAAGGAACGAAATGTATACACCAAAAAATGACAACATAAGATGCTATCTGTTCACCAGATCACTGTCCTTTGTAATGCTCAGTATGACACCAAGGTATGATACCAGTTATCATTAAGGCCTCAGCTGAGTTCTATGACCTATTGATGACATCTTTTTCATTCTTAATTGCATGGATTTCAGCCTTTTCTTTCTTTTTTTTTTGATAAGATTGGCTAAAGGTTTATCGATTTTTTTTTTTTTATTTCAAAAAACCAGCTGTTCGATTCATTGATTTTTTTTGTATCGTTCTCTTAGTGTCAATTGCATTGATTTCTGCTTGGATCTTTATAATTTCCTTTCTTGTACGAGCTTTGGGTTTGTTGTGCTCTTCTTTTTCTAGGAGCTTGAGGTTCTGCATTAGGTTAGTTAATTGAGTTCTCTCTGTTGTCCTAATATGGGCATTCACTGCTATGAATTTCCCGCGTATAACTGCTTTCATTGTGTCCCACAGATTGTTGTATGTTGTAGTGGCATTATCATTTACTTGTAGAAACTGTCTAATTTCTTCTTTAATTTCCTCTGTGACCCATTGGTTGTTCAGGAGAGTGTT